>SKCR01043729.1:0-39032 GCA_019454045.1 Zanthoxylum bungeanum
CGAGATGTTGAGAAAATACTTCCAGTAAACTTCCCTTCTCCTATCTGCTTACGGCAAACAAATAAGGGACATGATTCCAATACAGAGCCTCTCTCAAAATGACCCACAGAGAGTTGTAAGAAGGGCAGTATGTCCCAAGTATCAATAAAAAACTTTTTTTTATCCGCCCTCTTTAAAAAAAATAAAACTTTTCAAAAAACCCCGGGACATACTCAATGCAAACAATCCGAACATAAAGAGAAATATGCCCTCTGATGTTCCGAACAGTCGGGACTGGATCTTATTCAAACGCAGGTCATCAGGCTCGGGGTCGGGTACATCCCACCAAGTCAGCCCTTCGGACTGGGGACGTAACATTCCCCAGGTCCAAGTGGCTTTTTTAGCTCGGGTTCGGGTACATCCCACCGAGTCAGCCCTCGGGACTGGGGACGTAACATTTCCCCCAGGACCAAGCATCTCTCTTGGCTCGAGGTCTCCTCAGGGGCATGCTCGGTTACATAGGATCGTGAGAAGCATAGCACAGGACGGGGATGATGATACCCCTGTGGCGATTGCCTACTCCAGTGTTACCGAACATAAGGAGGAATATGCCCTTAATGTGTCGAGCACTCTTTGATCCTCACGTACCCGATGTAATGGATCCGTGGGAAAGCATAGCACGGGGGATAATGATGCCCCCGTGACGATTGCTAGCTCCAGTGACCCGGACTAAGGAGGAATGTGCCCTTAGTATCCCGGACACTCTTTGATCCATTCATCATCCGGATCCGCGAGAGACACAGCACGGGGATGCGTTGTGCCCCTGTAGCGTGTACCTACTCCAGCGTGGTAAGGAGGAGCCCTCATACAATACACAGGCTCCCCAATGAACCGACGTGTAGAGGATGTGCCCTTACCGTTCAAACGCTCTTCTGATCCGAATCCTGGTTCGCCGGGACACTGAATTGAAAGATTCAGAATTATGTTTTGAGACCTCAGACGGGACGCTGTTTTGAGGCATCCATGTTGTTGTTTATGCTTGCAAAAACGTTTTTTGGGATAGGTGCTAAGTCACCCCCACCTTTTAATTTTATTTTCCAGAATCTTGTTTTTGTTTTTCGCCGATCTGGCAGAGGGACGCCAATGCCAGATCCGGTAGGGTTTCAAAGGTTGATTCACTTCCCTTCTGAATAAACCCCAGGGTTAGTCGGCTCGGGGCTGGATTTCGTTCCGCCGAGGCACTTGTTAGTCGGCTCGGGGCTGGATTTCGTTCCGCCGAGGCTACTTGTTATTTAGCTCGGGGTCGGGTTATATCCCACCGAGTCAGCCCTTCGGACTGGGGACGTAACATTCCCCCAGGTCCAAGTGCCTTTCTCAGCTCGGGGTCGGGTTACGTCCCACCGAGTTAGCTTCTTGGATTGAGGAGATAACATTCCCCCAGAGCCCAAGTCTTTCACTCAGCTCGGGGTCGGGTTACGTCCCACCGAGTCAGTCTTCTTTGGATTGAGGACGTAACATTCCCCCAGGTCCAAGTGCCTTTCTCAGTTCGGGGTCGGGTTACGTCACGAGTCAGTCTCGATGAGGAGGTACATCCCCCAGAGCCAGTGTCTCACTCAGCTCGGGAGTCAGGGTTCGTCCCCCACGAGTCACCACAGTTGCACCCTCCAGTCATGGTCTCCACTCAGCTCGGGGTCGGTGTTATGCCCCTCCGGCTCATGATTAAACCTCGAAGGGTCTCAAAGTGTTCGGATAACAGGAAGCATAAAGAAAAAGAGAAAGAGATAAGAAAGACACATAAATATATATATATATGTCAAAATACAGTTTGAATTGTTATTACAAAAAGTTTAAGTGTACACAGGGCCCGGTCGGGTTACCCTTTCTCATTCAACCCGCGCAGGGGCAGGAATTTCTTCCTCAGCCAGCTCAGACAGCGGGAGGATCGGCTCGACCTCGGGAGGAGGAACTACGGCTTCAACCTCGGCGGCATGAGAGACCTCTGCTTCAGGGATGGAGGAGGGATCTCAAGGCAGTCCTCACCAGGGGCAGGAACATCAGGTCGTCCTTCTTGGGAAACCCAGAAGCCAGAACGACCGAAATCGGGTCGGGATCCATCACCTCCTCGGTAGGGGGAGGGAGCCACTTCCGGAACTCCTCCTCGGAAATCCCCCCTTACAAAAGCTGATGGCCGCATAAATAGGATCCATATTCAGACTTGGCAGCACCATCGGTATCAGTTCAGCACAGTCACCAACCCCCTCAAGGCGGATGCCTCCTTCTCGGTCTCAAGATCGGCCTCTCTCTTCTCCAGCTCGGCCTCTTTCCTCTCAAGATCATCCCGAGCCCGTGCCATTTGCTCATCGTTGGCCTTCAATTTGGTTTCAACATTTGACACCTTCGCTTTCAAAACACCGATCTCAGATTGGGCAGCCTTCAAATCCTCCCTAGCAGAGTCGGCAAGTTTTCGCTCCAACGCGGCAGCAGCCTTAAGAGCTTTGTTTGTTTTGAAATTCTCAATTGCGGTCGACTCAAGGTTCTTTATCACCTCCTCCCGATCAGCCAGTTTAGCCTCCACTTCTGTAAGGCGATTCTGAAGTCTCTGGGCCTGACCACCCTCGGACAATAGACTCAGAAGGAGGTCCTTATTCTTCGCCATGAGGTAAGTAGCCTGCACGAAAACAAAGAAAGTCAAGATATGAGATGAAGAAGACCGAGAACCGAAATCGGAAAAAAGAAGAATAAAACTACCTTTTCCATTTGAGAGCTCATCTCGGTCACCACAGCTTCAGGAGAGATATCCTCATATCTCGAAACCTCCCCCAGGGGAATCACCTCGGCCAATTCATTAAAAGCCGGCACTAAATGGGAAGTAGCCTCCCGGATGCCTTCTCCCAAGTCATCCACCCCGAGGATCACGGACCTTTCCGCTTCTTAGTAGAACCCTCGGAAGATTTTTTCCCCCGACGGACATCTTTCTTCTTGCCCGGACAGGCTCCTCCTCCTCCCCCCCAACTCAGCCTCCCGGCCCCAAATTGACGCCTCCTTTCCTAAAAGGCTTCGGCGGACTGATGAGACGAGCAGACCCCGATGACTGCACACCAGGAGAAGATAGACCCCGAGCAGCCGGCTGAACTTCCCCCTGAGATACCCTCCCAGCCTCGGCCGGGACAGGCTGTGCCCGGAAGTTCCCGTTTCCACATGACCGGCTTCTTCATAGTACCAACCAACTTCTCAAGAAACTTCGGCCTCTTTGACATACCTACAAAAAAGGGGGAGAATGGAAATCAGGACCCGAGCATATAACAAAGACATCAAACACTATAAAACAAACAGAGAAGTCAAACTAAAACAGTCAGCAAACATCTACTATCCGACCCGAGGCCTCCGAAGGGACAGTTGGAGTAAGGCCCGACTCAACAAAGGCCGCATCATTAACCAACTTCCTCCAGTGGGCAGCATACCCCCGAGCCCAATATACCCGCCTCCGGACCTGACGAGAAACCTTGGGAGCATCCCGCCAACAAGCTGGGAGGAATCAGAGAAGTTAAAAACCTAAGAAACTAAGAACGAAAATAAGGAAGAAGAGGGGTATTAAACTCCTAACCTCCGCCCTGAAGATGTCCGGAACCGAGACGTCCTCCTCAAACGATCTCAGGACCGACCCCAATCCCCAGTAGCCCAGAACCAAAGATCCTTGAAATTCTTGTTAGAGTCGGGGAGTTTCTGGACAACGTTGGACGAACTCTCGTAAGCAGAGAGGTAATACCAACCGTAGTGGGTCTTTGGGTTAGACTTCAAACGGTATAACCTCTTCACCTCTTCCAAAGAAGGTACACCTAAACCTGCCCGGTGCCAAACCACATATATGCCGGCCAGAATCCTCCAACTATTTAAACTCAATTGACAGAGGGCAATCTCCATCTCGGCCAGCATCCAAGCAAAATAACGTTGCATCGGCAGCCGTAGCCCACACTCGAAAAAGGCAGGAAGAAGTGCCACCGAACCCTCGTCAGGTTGACTAGCGCGATCCATCGGGCCGGGAACTTCAAGAGCGATATCTATCGGAATATCATATCGCTGTCGAAGTAGTGCAAGGTCATTTTCAGTTATTTTGGAAGGACGGTTCATATCCAGAGCAGATGAGCCAAGATCACCGGGCTCTGGATCCTTCCGAGGGACCCTTTGATGGTAGGAATCTTGTTCGATCTCAGAAGGAGTAGGGGTAGTATCAAGGTCTTCTACACTAGGTGCCCCCGAGCCCGAGGAGAGCTCCTCAGCAGGGGGAGTTGAGGTTTTAGCAGGCTTTTCAGGGGAGGAACTGCTGCCAGACATCCCTGACATCCGGAAAACAAAAAAGGAAGGGGAAGTCAGTCTATAACTAAGAAACTACTCAGGTTTCTAAAAACAGGTGGGTCCTAAAGAGCGCCCTAAAGCAAAATCCAACAAAGCCTTAAGTCGTTCCCTAGCAACATTCAGCAAAGAGAGTATGATTCACAACACACAAAGAGAAGAGATCGTTCAGAAGACTTACTTGTTTTTTCTCAAAAGCCGGAGATTGTGCAGTACGGTTTGCCCGTTCCTTATGTTCGCAGCGGAGAAAAGAGCCCGCGGTTGAATTCCGAGAACCCTAATTTGAGCAGTTCACAGAGATACTTTCGGGAAAGAAGGAGAAGAATTGCAAAAAAAGATTGAACAGTGAAAGCCTCGTCTTCTTATAGTCATGACCAGAGGGCTCGTGACCTTTGGATCAAAAGAAGGAACCCGGATGAACGCCAAGTGTCGACTGCAAAAGAGGTCTGCCAAATTTAAACAGACGGTTGAGATCAGCGCACTGTAAAAACACCTCGACACGGTCGATTCGTTTTCCTTTTTGGCGGGAACATAACGGATGTTTGACAAGTGTCGAACTTAGAAGAAACCCTAAAGATGATTTGATGGGCATTTAAACAGACGTGACTGTTGCGTGTCTCAAGACAAAACGCTTGAAACGGGGCGACAAAACATTTCTCAGCATCAGACCAACCTCCAACAGAGCAAATCAGCATGCCATCTTTATATAGTTCCCGGCACCAACTTGCATACTCGTTGGAACCGAGAACTAGGGGACAAATGTTGATGGTGTTTTCTAGGCACTATGTTATTTAAGCAGCACGACATGGGTAAAAAAGGTAATTCACTTCTCAGTCAAGATTATTAATGCCGACCCGACCACTAAAGAGCCAAACAGTGAGAGACCGAGCACTTGGTGATTGGTGATCGACCACTTTTCCAGATAAACCGGGCACTATCAAGTCGGCAGAAGTATTCTCAGTATAAAAGACTATCATGACCGACCTCATGAAGACCGACCAGACAGACGAGATATACTCAAGATGACAACACCATATTCTTGCAGATAAGATAAACAAATTATCCTACTCTCACGAGGAAATGAAGTCAGAATCTAAGAAGGAATAAGAAAAGTGAGAGCAACGTTGGGTTAGAAATCCTTACAAGAGGAGAAGACTAAATTCAACTAGGATTTCTTATGCAAATAGGAGTCTGATTTCTGTACTATTATAAATAGGAGGGCAGAGTATGTGTAAAGGGCATCAAAAAATTAGAGATCTGAATCTTCAAGCTCTGACTTGTAGAAAACAAATAGAGACTGAAAAGAGTGTTTAAGTAATAAAAGTATCATCCTGTTTATGTCCGTGGACGTAGGTCGGATCCCAATCCACCGAACCACGTTAAATCTCCTTGTTGATTGTGTGTTTATCTGTTTTTCGCTAAATTTGCTTTTGGTCCCCCCTAACCAAACAAATTCACTATTGAAGGAGGATTACCTCGGAGGTGATATTCCAATATTACCCTGAGACCAAAATCCACCGTCAACATACATAGAAAACAATTGTAAATATATGTTGGGTTACTTCAATATGTTAAATCTTTTAAATTTAATATATATATATATCATTTCTCAAAAAAAAATTATTTTATTTTAATACATATTATTTTTCAAATTAAATCCCTCGCACTTAAAGTACCAGCTGTCATTGTACTTGCACGTAAAGTTGTTTTTCAACCATTTGAATACATGTATACCATTGTTTTAAGATATTTCCAAAGAATGGTTGTATTAAAATAAAAAATTACATATTAATGCAGCACATGAATCAAGTAATGTCTCTAATTAGCAATTGAACAGTACCTTTATCTTAAGATATAATTGTTGTATGGTTGTATTAAGACCGTGCTCCCAAATTTGGGTATACGGCTGAAATATGTGTTAAATATTGGGTGCGTGTATATATAGAGTGAAAATAAATATTGGGTATATATATTGTTGACGGTCGATTTTCGTTCCCGGAGCAAATCCGGAAACTCGCTCCTCAAACAATATTCCTCCAACTATGAATTTGTTTGGTTTGTTGGGAACCAAAAGAAAACTTAGCAGAAAAATGGAAAGTACACAGATAAGAAAGAAGGTTTAACGTGGTTCGGCGGAATGGATCCAACCTACATCCACGAGTACAAAGAAATAAAGCTTTTTTATAACATGGTCGGGTTTGGCCGACCTTTCTTTTACATGTGGTCGGATTTGACCGAGCTACCTTTACTATCTCTTATACTAACTTTTTTCTCTCTTTCTTACAAGCAGTGCTTGAGTAAAATTTGCTAACCCTTACAAAAGTACTCTCATCCCCTTTATATACTAAGGAAAATGATATTATTCCACCGTCCTCGTGACATCAGCCACGTGAGCCTGCCACTGCCGAAAGTAAACCTGTCATCTGACACTTCATTGAATCATCCCCTTCATAGATACTGCCATACAATACCTTTATGACGTAAGCCTGTATCACCTATTCACACGGTGGCATGTGTCAGAGAATGACCTTGCAAGTTGCTATAGTCACATCACACCTTCATAGATGGTGCAAATCCCCAAGCCACGTTTGTAATACTGCATCCCGCCATCGTTAGTATCACCTCGACTTGTCCTACCAGGTCAGATGGCTTGAAACAGCAGTCGTCATGCCTTGCCAAGCTGAATGGTCGGCTTGTACCCGAGGTCCTTGATCACATTGATTCTCTGAACATATTTTCTCCTCGGGTCGGCAGTAATGAACCAGGTCGGGTCAGTCTTTGCTAAGCCTATTCTAAATCTGATATCTTCTCATCATGTTGGGTCAGGTCATGACCTCTGGTCAGGACATGATCTCCTCTGGTCGGAACGTGACCTCTTCTGGTCGGGACATGACCTCTTCTGATCGGATTGATTCTGCGCCTCAGGCTCGGGCCTTTCTGCCTGATCTCGCCCTAACGAGGACCTTGAGTTTTTCCTTTGTTAATTACAAAACTCATCATCGTAAGCAAAAACTATTTTCTTGCCATTCCTCTGGATGCTGACTTCTTGGGGTGAAAAACCACCATCAACATCCGTCCTCTAGTTCTCGGTATCAACGAGTTAGCAAGTTGATGCCGGGAACTATAAAAAAGATGGTGGTGCATGAAACCGGAGACTAATCTGATTTCCTCAAACTGATACTATTATAGGCACCGCATATTGATTTAATCTGATGTCTCGTGGTACATTTTTAACACTTGGACATCTGATGTCGACCTGAATTAGCAATGGTTGACCCTTAGTCAAAAATCTGAGCCATCTCTTCTCTTCTCTTCCGAGCCATGCCTTCTGATTCAGGATTCTAGCAGGAATATTCTGCAATGACTTGTATAACAGAAGACAAACCACGAGGAAAATTTTTCCTTTCGGGCCACAAATAAATACCTGAACATAATGGAATGCACGATCCTTATGCCAATAACACTTGGCCATGGTGGAGAAACTATGACCCCATGCCAATGAACAAAATAGGACATCAGTGGGATGTAACCCGACCCCAAGCCACAAATAAATATTTGGCCACAAAAAGGAATATACCATCCTTGTACCAATAACACTTGGCCATGAGGGAGAAACTCCGACCTCATGCCAATGAACAAGATAGGACATCGGTGGGATGCAATCCGACCCCGAGCCACAAATAAATACTTGGCCACAAGGGAATGTACCGATGTAGTTGGTGCTTTGAGTGCCAATCCGATTTGTACATTTTATTATTTATTAATAAAATAACTATATTTTTCATTTCATACCTTATTAATGGTATTGTCAGTATGTGTATTAAATTGATGTATAGATATGCTAAGAATGACACCGACCTTAGAATATTTTTGACACTAGGTGTAAACTATTCTTAAAATAAATATTCCTGGTCATTGGTTTAACGGTCGAATTCCTAACCTAGAAGACTAGCATATGTCGTATATTAGAATTGGAGTTCCAATGGTTTAACACGATGTACCATGAGTTTTGGAAACTCATATAGACATGTGGGTATTCATTGGAGAAAATACTGAATGACTCACAAGTGATTCCTAATAGTTGGAAGTACACACAACCGTCAATATAAATCTCCTCGAGTCGAGTATCATATGTAATCCTTTGACTATAAGATAACACTGATTTTGTGTGAGATCCTCCACACTTTGATGTCATGTGTGTCAGAAACCTTTCATGGTTTGGCCTCTAGATGTTCGTTGGGTGTGTACCGATGCACTCAATAATCAAGTGCGAAGCAAGATAGGATCTGTCAGCCTCATATCTGTACCATAAGGGGTTTAGGTATCCATGTGAGTTAAGTCAGGATTCTTAAAGACTTTGGCCAAAGCCGATCACCTAGGGTGGATCGCATCAGTTGTAAAGAATCATGGACATGTCAACATGAGATGTACGCCTTGGAAACTTGACGGTATATTCAATGTTTCCTAAGAACAACTCGAATAGCTTACGACAGAGGGATTGTTAAACATATATGATGACCTCGACTTGTATAGTTTAGAAAGGTTGTTTGTGTTTATCGTGAATTCGTAGGTGGCCGAATTGCGTACATATTAGCTAGGCTTAAATGACGAACATGTCTGAACTTAGAGAGTCCCAATATGAAGTGTACCCGTTGAGCACTTGGGTAGCCAATTTATTTTTGATAAAAGATAATATTCGATATTATAATTATCAACTAAGATAATCAAGTGTTATTGGATAATATTGATTATTTACTTTGACCTTATTGGATTAATTGGATTAATTCAATAATTACACAAGGGCTTAATTGTAAAATCATAATTACTCTACCATTTTAGGATATTATGGTAATTGTAAGTATGTAATAATAAGTGGTTTTGGCTTGTTTATATTGGATTAAATCAAGGTGGCAAACATTTAACTAATCCATTTCCTAATCCTTGGCTTGATTTAATTAGATTAAATTAAAGTGGGAGATAATGGAGATTAGTCACACCCAATTATACATATTTGGACAAATTGGATTAAGACCACTTAAAAGTTTATTACAACTTTTATTAATTAAAAATTGCCTAAGTTTTGCTATAAATAGCAAGCTTTGGGAATGTTTTAAATACAAGAAAAATAACAAGCATAAGCAAATTCTTGAGAGATTAGCCTAAGTTAGAGAAGTGTTTAGAGAAGCTTGTGAGGTCTCTACAACATTTCATCTAGGAGAAATCAAGATTGGATCTTGAAGTGAATCTTGGAAGCATTGGAAACAAGATTGGATCTTGGAGTCAAGCTTGCACACTCTGGAGGTTTTCTCCGATAATTTCAACAAATGAGAAGTAGATTGGATCTTGCATCAAGCTTACTAGGTAATGTTTGATCTTCTCTAAAGCTATGTTTATTTGTGTATTAGATGCATGATCACATAGTTTAATATTGAATAAGGCTAATCAATTGTGTTAGGATACTTTAGAAGTATAAACACAACATGTTTGTAATTAGGTCAAAGATGTTCATGTTGGACATGGAACAATTAATTAGAGTATGAAATTCTAGATTAAAGCTTAGAGTTATGGATACCATTTTAGAATCATTTGACCACATTTGGGTGACCTATATTTTTCACGAGACATTTCTTATTGGGATTCTAATTTGGTTTGTGTATTGGATTCAAAATTTATGCAAATGTGTATTTAGAATAAATTTATATTTTTGTAAAAATATTTGATATTTTGAAAAACTTGATTTTTATTATATAACATTTGTTAATGTTGGTTTTGAAATCAAAAATTAATTTTGGGTATTTTTGAAGTGTTTAGGGAAGACCGGAATGTGAGTTGAAGGAAATGAAAGCAAGTAAAATACTGCGCGCTACAGTGCACATGCGCACTATAGCATTCGCGTAAGCGCTCAGTAATTTTATTTTTGTTCGTTCGGGAGTTTTCGGACTCCGATTCAGTCCCGATTTTTTTCTATACACTCGTAATGGAATATAGTATTTCATTAAATAATTTAAAATTACACCCATACTTGATATCCATAGGTTAGACCCATTTCCGATGCCCGGGGCACCGATCCAACCCTAGAGGTTCCACAACTGCCCCAACAGAATGATATCTGTAGCAAATGACTAACAACACAACACATATTTTGAATTTATGCCATAGCACTTTTAAATTAATTATGCATAAGACATATTAGATATGTATTGCATGTTTTAAATTAAAACTTTGACCTAATTAAGTTAATGACTTGATTGTCATAAATCTCATGTGATTAGGTGATTGCTTAAAGTAATAGTGTTAATAATGTTGGAGCGTTATTGGATGGTTCGTCTTGTCAATACGAAGACTTATATCCAATATTGTCATTGATCGGTGTGATCACACACGTATAACGCAAGTGCACGTATCGCTCAAGTAGTATAAAAAGTATCGATCCCAGGAGGACTTAATACCCAAACTATTAATTTATGAAGCCAAATGTTTACGAGTATCTAATAGATTGGTTGTTGATTGGATGATGATTTTAAACTAAAATAAGTAAATAAAATAGTACGAATGTAAATTAAAGGAAAATTCAATATTATTAAACTATCTAGGGTTGTGAATCCTTCCAATATCTTTTAAAGATGAAGTGGTTATCTCATGTTTGTGCAATTTATTGGTTTATTAACCTGGAACACGAAATTATGCAACAGCTTCTGTCGATGGTCAGATGAAAATACCCAGTGTAACCTAATTAATCTTATGTCTATGTTAATCAAGTTACATGAATTCATTAAGATTAAGTTCCAATTATGGCTACCCCCGTCCGACAGGTATATGTCTATCCTGGAATGAAATCTATTAAAGGGTATCTAATCCTTAAGGGAGATCGTGGGCTATTAAGTCTAAGGCTGAAACCTAAAATTCCTCCGTCAAGTTTATTTTAAGTTTACCAAATCAATCTTATTAATGACCAGTTAACAAGAAGCATTAAACTTTAGACTTAATAAATAAACTTTTATATTACCCAAGATACAAAATAACCCCTTATAAACCGGTGATATTGGAATTCATCACAACCCCGGATAATATGTTTAGTTACAAAACATACTTAGGATTACTAAACACTCAAATAAACAAAACATCATAAAAATAACTTGGAGATAAATAAAAGTAAAATTACAATAATGAAAGAAAATGCTGGGGGTTAAATGATCCACTTTTAATAATTCAAAATTAGAAATCTCTCTTATTGTCAATGTTTACCGATTAATTAATCATATTTAACCAGACCATAAAGGCGATAATTCCATTTGTCTCAATTAAATCCTACCGACCATATAGGCGGTAACAATGTTATTACCTAAACCGACCATATAGGCGGAAACTACGTCTTAAATGTAAAATCGACCATGTAGTCGGTAAATAAGGTTGTCACCTAAACCGACCATATAGGCAGTAACTAATTAATCCAAATTTTAATTAAAATAATGGAGATTAATCTAATTAATTATATTAAAAGTCTCACATTTTCACCCCAGCAGAATGAGATTACCTGCTCATGCTGTAAATGAAAACACACAAAATTTTATTAATTAAATAAAAAAAAATACAAGAAATCTTAAATAAATATACAAGACACTTTCCTTTAGGTTTTCATGGAGAAATTCCTCCAAAGAAAGCATGAAAAATTTACAAAGTTTAGCTTGGTATTTATAGGCAAATCTAAAGGCTTCCACCAATTTCTCCACCAATTGCTCCACCAAACATGGCACCAAACATGACACTAAATACTTCACCAAACATGCAAACATATTTGGTGGAAGTTTGACAATTTTTATTATTATTATTTTTTTAATTATGAAAATGACTTAAACAATTACACATAATACACTTCTGAATATTTTATCAATTTCGGTCATGAAAACATCATAATTCGAAATTATAATGAACTTTAAAGTTGTAGATCTTTGAGTCTTCTTTAATCTATAACTTGAATCACCTCAATCTGATATCGAAGTAAAAAGTCATGGTTAAAATACGATAATTGTGCAAAGTTGGAATTTCCGAAATTGTACTTCGTTAGAACGCCGTTTCAAGTTTCCAATCTCCCAAATCAAAATGTCAAGTCCAGTTTTTGCCCTTATTTGTTCCACATTCCGTCCTGATTGATTCCATTAAGTCCCGATTTTATTTTATCTGTAAAATAAACTAAAACACATCAAAACGTTCATAAGACTCGAGAAACTATATGTAGACATTACATTTTTGCATGAGCCCGATGATTAGCCTCGTATGGAGGCAGTACCTGAAAAGTTACGGAAGTTGCAAAAAATGAATGACGGAAGGAAAGAAAACCTCAAAAATTATCCCCTCATCTGATTCAGACTCACTAGCCAGCCTCAGATTCGCTCAGTCCATTATCCTCAGCCGCAATCGGCCTATGCAGCCCATGCCATCCACCATGCAATCGGCCCACACACTCAAATCCCTTCATCAACACTTTCCAATTTAACAAGATTTGAAATCCCCTTATTGCTAAACTTAACAAAGATTTGAAATCTCATCCTTACCAAATTAACAAGATTTGAGATCTCCTTATCACCAAATTTATTAGATTTTATTCCCAAAATAAATTGATAATATATCTCATAAATTTTCATGATTTATTTTCCTATTTGGAGATCCCTTCAAACCATTATGAAAAAGAGACCAAATCATCATCAATGGGGGCTCTTCATTTTCTATTTGACGATAATTTGAAAGAGAAAAACCCTAGTATCACCGAAAACAGAGATACAAAAAAGCCAGCAAAAATAATGAAAAAACCAGCAGCCAAAAAATAGTGAAAACCGCAAACCAGAACCACCAAAAAACAACACTAAAACAACAAACTATAACCATCGAAAAACAAAACCAAAACAGCAAATCAGAACCACCGAAACACAGTACCAAAACAACAAACCAGAACCACAAAAAAAAACACCAAATCACCGAGAAAATAAGCCATCCAAATCACAAAAAAACAACACCAAATCACCAAAAAAAACAACACCAAAACACCAAAAAAAACCAAAACAGAACAACCAGAATTAGCAAACAAAAACAACCAGCCAACCACCAAAAAATAGTGAAACAGCGACCAGCAAACAACGACTAGCGACCAGGGAAGCAGCGACCAGCAACCAGTGAAGCAGTGACCAGCAACTAGTGAAATAGCGAGCAGAAATAACGAAATAGTGAACAGAAATAGCAAAACAGTGAGTAGAAACAGCAAACCAGTGAACCAGCGATCCTTCCGGCGACGGCCTAACACACTTCCGAGAAAGTAACTTAAAAGGTAAGACCTGAGGGCACCCTTACCACATTTCTTTTCATAGTTTCGGACGCTGCGTGCCTGGCTGGACGTGAAATACGTCCAGCCGGGTACGTGAATTCCTACATCAAAGACGGCCAAATTTGTGGTCACATTTTTTCTTTCTTTGGCATTTCATTATTTATCTTTTTTTTTTTATCTATTTATTCACTTTTATTGTTGTTTTATTATTTCGCCTTTATTTTGTTTATTTTTTGTTCATGTTGATGATTATACTCATACGCATATGCATTGTTATATGTTTTCATGTCTATTTTTTATGTTCGTTTACATTGCATTGATGATTATATATGTTATTATCCCTTGCGGTATATCGAATGGAAATCCAGACGTAAATTTCGTAGCCGAATCCGAATGGATGGTAGTGCGGTCTGTACTTGGGATACAACTCCACATGCCACTCGGGAAATATTCATATATGCGTGATTAACCCCTCTTTTTGTTTGCTATTTATTTATTGACGTTTTTCCTACTTTTGATTGTTTATTATAATTTTCGTTATTGCATCTTGTATTTCTTAATTTAATGTTCTTTTGGAACTACGTTATTGTGATTATTATTTTGTTCGGGTATGTTATTACATTTTTATTCGCTTTTATGCATGAATTGCATTAAGACTTGGCTATATCATTGTGTGAACCCGTCCATTATAATGGCATAAGTAAGGGACCATTTCGAAACCCAACGGTTTGAGGTATTCCCTTGCGAGGGGTGAGTGCAGCCTTAAATCTTTCCTAGTTCACACTGGGTGGCGACTCCTTTATTCTCCGGTTTAGTCCCTCGAGGGCTAATCCGTACTCTCTATGCTCTGCGAGCCCAACAATGTCGTGGTCGCGAACATCATAGGTATAGCGGTAAACCTCGTTTCGCTCCTACACTATACAAAATATTAAGTAAAATGGACGGTAAATAATGATATATTTTCCGCTCATCAGTCATTAGTGTGAGGGTATAAGTGCTCGGAGCTTAGATCACTCCGGTAAAACATTAGATGTAGCGTGATGAGTTAACGTAGTCACCCAATATCGTCATTAGTGTGAGAGTGTATGTAAGAAATACATTAGTGCATATTGACAAGTATACACCTATAATATGTCTTAATCCAATATCGTCATTAGTGTGAGGATAAGAAATGGTTTAGGTCCAAACCAGAAGTCACATGAAGTGATTGACCTTGAAGGTCTACCTAATGAGTTTACAATGGCCAATATCGTCATTAGTGTGAGGCTGGAGTAAATATTATGGGATCCACTTCCCGCTATGAAATTTTGATAGTAAAATTTCTATTTTTTCATTAAGGGAGATGTAGACACTGCATTTTTGCATGAAGCCCGATGATGAGCCTCGCATGGAGGCACTACCCGATAAGTTGCGGAAGTCACGAGAAAACGGACGTCGAAAGGGAAAATTCAGAAAATAAATACCTTATCAAATTTAATTCATTTTGTTTAGCCTCGGGCTCGCTTGATTGGTCTCTACTTTAAAATATCAGCCTCGGCCCAAAACCCTCGCAACCCATAAAAGCCCACATACTCATACACACCCATCCAAAACCCATGCAATCTATGCAACCATTTTAGGCCCACACACACAAGCCCAATCCAAGATAATTAAATCACATGTAATACACATGTCACAAATTAAATTAAATCCCCTTCCCAAATTAAATCAAATCCCCTTCATAATCTAAGTAAATCCCCTTCCTAAATTAAATAAATCACCTCCCAAATTAAAGATATTCCCCACCAAAATTACACAAATTTATTTCCCTAAATAATTTAATTAAATACATCCCCTTTATTTACTTGATTTATTTCCTTACTTATGAAAACCCTAATAACATACTCTCGGCTCCTCACGCCTCTCTTTCTCTCCTTTCTCTCTTCACTCTCTCTATAAAAGCAAAACCCTAATAACTCTCGACACTCTCCCTCTTCATAACTGAAACACACACTCAACACACAAGAGACTCACGGCTCCCCTCTCTCACCCAAGCTACACACGACAAAAATAACAAATAAACCCTAATACATTCGGCAGTCCCTATAACCTAAACACTCATATCTCTCTCTCTCACGGAACACATGCACATGGCCCTCTCCTTCACATAACACACACACACAGCTTACACATAAAAGCCACTCTCACTTTTCATTTTCACTCGGCTCACTCACTGACAGCAATAACCAACCATCAGCCCTCTTCTTCTCCCTCCACTATCGGCACCTCAAAAAAACCAGAAACCCTAACAGCCCTCTGCTCTCTCTCTTCACGCCTTAAGCCTCCACCAATTCCACTCTCGGTACCTCAAAAAAAAAATAAACCCTAGCATGCCCCTCTATCCTCCTCCATTCTCTCGGCAACTCAAACACAACAAAGAAACCCTAACGTCCATCCTCTCTCATCTTCTCTCCTCTATCTAAAAGCACATAAGACACGACAAAAATGACAAAAGAAGATAACCCTAACTCATGCCACACAGCAGCCCTTTGACTGAGCCAACAAATTGCCAGCCACGCACACACCGGCTCCACAAACGTCCACCCTCATACACTCCACAAACGACGTGAGCACACCTCATCATTGCCCTGTAAGTCGCTCAACATCAACAAATCAAGGCCACCATCGACAACAATCAAACACAAATACCCTTCAACTGACACGTCCATACAGTCCATACAATTGTGCCTCATCACCGACAAAAAGAAAACACAAAAAAAATAAACCCTAAACCTAGGCAGCCACCAAACCGAGCAATAAAGTAACAAATGCAAGCTAACATACCAGCCCCATTAGCACCGAACAAACAGCAAACCCTAAGGCTTCAATCAACGTGAGCAATAATCAGGTATCCTTCGCTGACCGAATGAAACAACAAACAAACCTCCACTCACGTGAAAACAAACAGCAATACCGTGAGCCAAGTCACCCAAAAATAGTCCCCAAAAGTCCAAAACAGTCCCAAAAATCACCCAAAACCAGTTCAGAAAATATTCGTTAATCCGTCTCCAAACCAGTCCAAAAAAAACAAAAAAATAGTGAAGAAAATAGAAGAAACAATGACTGAAACAGCAAGCAAAATAGTAGCGAAACTGAACCGGTGAACCAGAAAAGTTACGGAGCATTAACCCTTCCGGCGATGACGCTACGCACTTCCGAAAAGTAACGTAAAAGGTAAGACCTGAGGGCACAATTTCCCTTTTTTTCATTCATCTTTTCAGTTATTTATTATTATTTCTTCGCATGCATCTTTATGGTTCATGTTTATTAGTTTTATTTCTATTGGGTTAATGATTGCATGCTATCTCTTGCGGTATATCGGATGGAAACCCAGACGTAAATTCCGTAGCCGAATCCGAATGGACGGTCGTGCGATCTGTACTTGGGATACAATTCCACGTACCGCTTGAGAAACTTTCAAGCACGTGTCTCATCTTGTTATTTAATTTTGCGTTTATTATTTAGCTATTTACTTTCTATGTATTGTTTCTTTATTTATGCATTGTCAATTTAGTGCACATGGGCTAATCAGGATAGATTAAAGGTCTTCTATTTGAGGGAAATACCTAAAGGCTACCTTTACCACGACATTTTACCACGCCGGACGAAGTATGCTTGATTGAATGTGAAATACGTTCAATCGGGCATACGAGGTCCTATATAGATGTCGGCCTTGGTCGCATCTCTTTTATTCTTATGTTATTTACTTTCTGCACGTTATCGCTTTATTTATTTATGTAGTGTTAATTTAGTGTGCATTGGCTAATCACGATGGATTAAAGGTCCTCCATTTGAGGGAAAAGCCTAAGGGTTACCTTTACCACGATGTTTTACCGCGCTGGATGAAGTATGTTTGATTGAATATGAAATATGTTCAGTCACGCATACGAAGTCCCATATAGATGTCGGCCTTGGTCGCATCTCTTTTATTCTTATGTTATTTACTTTCCGCACGTTATCGCTTTATTTATTTATGTAGTATCAATTTAGTGCGCATGTGCTAATCAGGATGGATCAAAAGGTCCTCTATTCGAGGGAAATTCCTAAAGGCTACCTTTACCACGATGTTTTGCCGTGCCAGACAAGGTATACTTGATTGAATGTGAAATACGTTCAATCGGGCATACGAGGTCCCATATAGATGTTGGCCTTGGTCGCATCTCTTTTATTATTCTGTTATTTACTTTTCGCTTGTTATTGCTTTATTTATTTACGCATTGCTATCTCGTGGGCATGGGCTAATCACGTTGAGCTAAAGGTCCTCCATTTGAGGGAAAAGCCAAAATGCTACATTTACCACGATGTTTTGCTGCGCCGGGTCGCACCTTTTTTCTTCTAATTTAGTTATTCACCTTTTTATTTGTTATTTATCGCTTCGTATTCATCCTATTAGTTATCTCTATTCATTCAGCCGCATCGCTTCACGTTTACTTACATGCATGCTTGCCTCTTTTAGTTATTTCTTTTACATTACGTACTTAATTATCCGCTTTTATTATTAATACTTTTACAGTTATTGTTAATTACATTATTGGGCTTCATTGTTCAATACGTTTATGGAATTATGCATTTGCCTTCATTTTATTTACGTTTATGGGTGTGCAAATTCGTGTGTTTATTTAAATTATCTTGCATGTGTTCCATAAGACTTGGTTATATTATTGCATAAATCATTTCATTACAATTGGCATAAGTAAGGGACCATACCAAACCCAACGGTTTGAGGTTTTCCCTTGCGAGGGGTGAGTGCGGCCTTAAATCATTTCCCAGTTCACAATAGGTGGCGAATCCATTTTATTTCTCCAGTTTAGTCCCCCGCGGGCTACTTCGTACTCCTGATCGGGCCGCGAGCCCGGACAGCGTCGCCCACCTCTGTACCTCGTCTACAGTCTGGAGACTCCATTGGGGATAGAGAATCGGCCCTGAAATAATGTCTTGTAATGTTTGTGATTTTTGTTTTAGTTAACCTTGTGATATTATTATAGTTAGATAATGATTTGGTGTCTTCCTTCACTCACTACCTTTTTATAGCCAAAAGGAAAAACTGTGAAGACATCTAGATAATCATTTACTCAAAGCTTACCTTAAGGCATATTCAAAGTGATGGACTAATTTGGAAGATCTATTGTCTATTCCTGTCACTAAGGCGATAAGAGCCTAAGAGGTAAGGGTATTTAAGAGAGTTCGCTCCACCATCCCTCTGAGGAATTTTCAATAGAGGAATCCATTTGACATTTATTCATGCATCGTGAAGTCGTTTTCGCTCAAAGCGGCGGATCGTTATATGGTACCATCACTCGTTGGCACGTACCTTAGGGTATAAAAAAGGTGGCTCACTTGGTCACTCGAACCCTTGGGTGGGGAGACCTAGTTGTGGGCAACCCTTCACCGACGGGAGCCTTTATCAATACTCCCATAAAACTGCATGAGAACCATAATTATATGACCTATAGAAGCCACCCTTTTATGCTTGTGTCTGGGATCATCATCATTTGGATTAATTTGGACTTTTTGTCATGAGATGTGAACTTGTTGGGCCATTTAAACTGGGACGAGTTTGTGCCTTATGACGATTGGGCAAAAAGCTTCTAAAATGCCGATGGGCCACTTTGTGTTTGAGCCCCCTATCATTTGAAGTTGTTTAGCCACGTTATTGCAAAAGTGTAAACCTGTTGGGCCTTTTTCAACTGGGACAAATTTACACCTCACAATAATATGATTGAATGCTTTGAAATGATAATGGGCCAACTTGTATGAAAACATTGATGGGCTTAGAAAATCCAAACATGATCCAAATATGCTAGAAGCATGAGTTCGATATCCACACTGGCTTTCATCCAGAAAGGATAGGCTTTGTTATGACATATTTGTATACTTTTGGATACCTCTAAGTTCATCCCAATGACCGCGGTTGCTGAAAGCTCAATTCGTCGTTTCTAGACATTGACATGATCCCATAATCGACTTAGTCCATGTTGTAAATAGGCGGTCTTTGTCTTTTACCGATGGAAATGGACAGAAGCGGCCAAAGTTCACCCCGTAGCATATGAGAGAGCGATTTTGTGTACCTTGCATCGATGCATAAAATAAGCCGTACTTAGAACTCAAAAATAGACTTACCACGGGTGTGGGAGAAATAAGGTTGGAATGATATATTCTATTTTGGTAACCACATGTATCTTATATATCTCATGCATCACATGCATACACACATCATGCTAACTCATAGTTTCGACAGCCATCATAGATATCCGTTGGGTTAGAAAAGAAGGAAGACTTGTTAAAAAACAGTTAATAAACATGAATGAGTTAGATAATGGGGTTTCTCGCTTGGACCAATTAGAGACCAACATCACTAAGATTACTGAGCAGTTGCAAGCTTTAGCCACCACCGTGGCCAATCTGACAGTGCCCCGCACAGGGGGAATAGAAAGCAATGAGAATGTCAGACGTGAGGAGCCTCCGAATAGGGTGAGTGATGAGATCCCTACTTTTGATGATGACATGGAATAATATGCTATAGGAAAGGTAGCCGGGTCTCAGGCAGAATTACAGAAACTCAGGGATCAGGTAGAGTCAGTTACCCGCAAGCTGAAGGGTAAACATGAAGATTTGCTAGACTATGATGCGATAAACTTCGAAGAGCAGCTACCTTTGCAGTTCAAGATGCCTGACATAGCCAAGTTTAATGGGAACAGGGATCCATCTCCGACAGTATATTTCTGTTATGAGTTCAGTGGGTCTGTCGAAGCGTCAGGTTCAGAAGATGTTCGGGATGTTACTAGAGATGGCGCCTGTGGTATGGTATCATGGCCTGGAGAGAAAGGTCAAAGATGACTGGAGGGCATTAGCAGAGGCCTTTCTGAATCAGTATGTCATAGATTTGGAGATTGACTTGTCGCTCCGTGACTTGGAGAACACCAAACAGAAGCCGGAGGAGAGCTTCAAGGATTATGTAGATCGCTGGAGAAGCCAGCTCTTGAAAATGCAGACTCGGCCCTCGGAGAAGGACCAGATCAAGATGATCATTAAGGGCACCAAGCCCTCTATTTATAACAAGCTGAGGAGGATGACCTCTATGATTAGCGATTTTTGGAAGTTGAGGGAAACTGTCATGGATATCAAGGAGGAGGATGCCAAGAATCAGAAGTTTTACAGCCATAATGGAAGGATCACTGAGGGGCCTTCAGGGACAATGCCCGCTACTGTTGAGGTCGCTGCTGTCAGAAACAGACGATTCTCCAACCTTGGTAAACCTTTGTCAAAGGTGTTTGAAAAACTGAAGATGCAATGACTCATAAAACCTTTAGAACCTAGACCATTTCCAAACCCTGTGCCACCTCACCTCAACCTAAACCTGTACTGTTACTTCCATCAAAAAAAATGGCCATGACACCGACAACTGCACCCGCCTTAGGCATGAGATCCAAAACCTCATTGACGCTCATAAGATACCCGACCCAGAAAAAGAACAACCCAACACACACAAAAACCCTCTACCCAACTACCACTATGTTCCACCACCCACTTACATGATCAACTCTGGCCTACCTGAAAGCCTTGTCCTCCGATCCCTCAACCACCAAGCCTTTTACATAGAGATATGGAACAATAGTAATGAAGATGTAATGGAGTAGGGGATAGATTCCTGGAAAAACTTCTTGGGCAATGACAAAGAGAAGAAGGAATAAAAAGAAGAACTACTACAATCAGAGAATCTGACACTCGAATAAGACTAAAGAAGACAAGACTGCAGATGACGAAGACATTTATTTTTGTAATCTCGCATTTATTAGTCATAAAGACATTGTTTTTCTTATTTGTTTGAATCTTTTCGGTTTACATCATAATATGCGTGACATGAGCGTATTTGACATTGATTCGACAAAGGCAAAGGCATTTAATCTTGGTACATCCGAAAACCCCAAGGGAATTTCAATTACAAGTAAGGAGTGGAATAGAATTGACAGAAAGGAACTTAAGCAAGCCCTGGGGGCGACCAAATACATTTGTAGGCAAAGGGAGCCAAAAAAGCACCAGTAAGTGTTGGACAAAATGACCCATAGCGTCACTATTTGCACAGATAATTGTGTTGTTGTAGCAAATTAACTATGTGACAAGGAAATTGCACTCTCATCATTTGTGATTAGATCACCATAGATATATAAATGAAGAGAGGTCCCTATGATTAATTCCTGGACTGAGAATGATATGAGACAATATTAGTCCCCGAAGGTTTAATCATTAAATATCCCTAGCCGGAGTATTATCGAGACTGGACATCGATAATGCGGAATAGGCTAGTATTGCACTTGTGTGCGTTGTGAGGGCACAACGGCATAGTTCTCATAAATATAAGTATCAGATACTTATGCAAGTGCGATAGGAGGTCGTGTTTCACCGATGGTACGGGAAACAGCTTCGCTCTGGATAGACCCCTCGGAATCCCATTGGTATTATGACTTTGTGTCTATGGGAGGCCGAGATCAAGGTAGGTGTGTATAGTCTTAACCTGAGACTTACATCGCTAATACTTGCGATAATCGGTAGACTTTGGTCTTGGTGGTACATGGCTTTAACCGGTTCTGCGTACACCACTTCTGGGTTTATCAGAGAGTCGTAGTGTATTGGGTGTGATGTCAAGACGGAAGTATCACTCCAGTCATAGTGGAGATGATGTCACGCAGGATACGGTATTAGTGCTCTTAAGTGCTGGCCGGCCATCGGGATATTATGACAAGGTCATGTATATCCGATTATAGAGACTAGTTACCAGACATCCGACATGTGCTTCGGACGGGGCAGACACTTATCCAGCCCCAGCCCTAGCACGTGACTATCCGATACTGGGCTGATATACGCAATACTACGGTATACTACGCTTGATACAGATCTATATATTCATGTAAGAATATTTCTGGAGAATTGGGTAGGCATGGCGCTTTGCTAGAAGCCAACCTTGTCTTGTAAATCAGTATAAATGTAGTACGAGGCACTTACGTGTTCGGATAGTCCGACGACCGTATTTACTGCCAACATATCCGGAGATCTCATGGGTCGCTTCCCAAAGATTCACCGATGATGTATGACTCGCACTATGATTAATCTGGGATTAATTAGTAATGAGAGAAGATTAATTTCTAGAGAGAGAAAATTAATCTGGGATTAATTACAGAGATATTTTATCTCGGATAAAGTATCGTTAAAGAGAGAGAACGATTAATTTGGAATTAATCGATAAATTAATATATTTGATATATTAAACGAAATTGGATTTCGACGCGGAATTAAAATTAGATTTTAATTCGGGCGAACGAATTAATTTAGAATTAATTCGTTAGCGACGTGAATAGTGATTTCGCTAGGCGTAATCATTTAATTACGACGCAACGAAAAATTCGTTAATTTGGAATTAGCGAACCCGAGCCCGAGATTGTTTGCGAGCGCATTCGCATTTCGAATGCGAGTACGGCACGCAAGTCAAATCAAGCGTCAAATCACATGTCACTTTGAGTGATGTGACATTTGAGTGATTGATATAAGTTGATTTGTGGTGATTGACAAGCATTTAATGCTTTGTTTTTTGAAATAGAAAAAGGTAAATGGTTTATTATATATTTTGGAAATTATATAAACCCTTTTGCAATTTTTTATTTGGTAACTCATTCTCTCTCTCATTTTTACGGTTTTAGGCTTTTGGAGCCAAAAACCTTCATCTCTCTCTCACGGTCTCCATGACCGTTTTCTTCATCTTTTCTTCTGGTTTGACCGAGCAAATGGAGAAGCTTTTGGATCTTGTTACAAGATCTAGGTGCTAGCACACACCTTGGGTTATATTATGGTGATAGGGAAACGAATTTATGAGCTTGGAATTCCTTTTGAACCTTGAAGCTTTGAGCTTCCATGGTGTTCATCAATGGCCGAATCATGGAGGGACCAAACCAGTCAAAACCGAGCAGCCCACTGCCTTGGAGAGCTGTTGCCGTGAGCTTGGAGGGAGGCAAAAACGCAGCTTGTTCTTCGCATCTCAAACCGTTCAATGTGAGTTATGTATTCCGCCTTACTCCTTTGTGTATTCATGCGAATTTTGTGCTTGATTTCATGATCTTGGGACCTATATTAGAACTCAACAATGGTATCTTGAGCTTTGATCAAGCATGAAAAAGTTAGGGTTAAAATTGGGTAAACTCGATTTAGGCATGATTTGGTTGAATTGTTTGATGAAGTATGCTTGAATGAGGTTGAATTGAAGTTGTGTATGATCAATTTCATGAAATTGGATTGGATTCAATTTTCCCTAAATTTTGGGCATGACAAATTGGGTAAAATCAATTGAAGCATGATTTAATTAAATTGATTGATTAAGTATGCTTAAATGTTGTTGAATTAATGATTGATTGGATCATTTGAAGAAATTATGTTTGGAACAAATTTCCCCAATTTTTTATGTTGGCATAAAGTGACAAATTTGGGTAAACTTGATTTTGAGCATATTTTGTGAAATTGGATGAATGAGAATGCTTAAAGCATGTTTAATTTAAGATTGATTGGATCAATTTGTTGAAATTGTGTTTGGAACAAATTTCCCCAAATTGCTTATGTTGGCCGAAATTAAAGAACCCTAAATTTCTTGGTGATTTTGTTTGTTTGATCATTGGATGACTTAAAACAATTGGGTAATGTTGTTTTGAAGTTCAATTTGATTGAATTTTGATTTGGAACTTTTTTCCCACAATCAACACAGTTCGGGAACAAAGCCCACTCTCATCTCAATTCGGGATCAAAGCCCACTCTCAACACAGTTCGGGAATAAATCCCACATTCAACACAGTTCGGGAACAAAGACCAGGGAACAAAGCCCACATTCAACACAGTTCGAGAAAAAAGCCCAGGGAATAAAGCCCACAATCAATTCAGTTCGGGAATAAAGCCCGCACCCTCATCTCAATTCGGGAACAAAGCCCACTCTCTACACGGTTCGGGAATAAAGCCCAGGGAACAAAGCCCACTCTCAACACATTTCGGGAACAAAGCCCACTCTCTACACAGTTCGGGAACAAAGCCCATGGAACAAAGCCCACATTCAGTACAGCTCGGGAATAAAGCCCACTCTCTACATAGTTCAGGAATAAAGCCCACATTCGACAGCTCGGGAACAAAGCCCACAGTCAACACAGTCCGGGAACAAAGCCCAGAGATGGTTCGGGAATAAAGCCCATAGGTCAAAACACCTCGCCATCCATTTAATTGAGTTTGGGAACAAAGCCCAGAAATCAAAAGCAGCTCACTCGGTGGTTCAGGAACAAAGCCCTGGGGTCGAAGCACCTCACCACCAGATCAACTCAGTTTAAAGCATCTCAGAACAACCGGTAAGTTGGCAACAGCTGGCGAGCCAGGTAAGTAAAAAAATGCATGCATGACTTTGATAGGATTGTCACTTTCACACACTACACAAGTCCCATCAAAGTGGAGGCGACTGTAGACACTACATTTTTGCATGAAGCTCGATGATGAGCCTCGCATGGAGGCACTACCCGAGAAGTTGCGGAAGTCGTGGGAAAACTCAGAAAATAAATACCTTATCAAATTTTAGTTCATTTTGTTTAGCCTCGGGCTCGCTTAATTGGTCTCTGCTTTAAAATATTAGCCTCGGCCGAAAACCCCCGCAACCCATAAAAGCCCACATACTCATACATACCCATCCAAAACCCATGCAATCTATGCAACCCTTTTAGGCCCACACACCCAAGCCCAATCCAAGATAATTAAATCACATGTAATACACATGTCACAAATTAAATTAAATCCCCTTCCCAAATTAAATCAAAACCCCTTCCTAATCTAAGTAAATCTCATTCCTAAATTAAATAAATCACCTCCCAAATTAAAGATATTCCCCACCAAAATTACACAAATTTATTTCCCTAAATAATTTAATTAAATGCATCCCCTTTATTTACTTGATTTATTTCCTTACTTATGAAAACCCTAATAACACACTCTCGGCTCCTCACGCCTCTATTTCTCTCCTATCTCTCTTCACTCTCTCTATAAAAGCAAAACCCTAATAACTCTCGGCACTCTCCCTCTCCATAGCCGAAACACACACTCAACACACAAGAGACTCACGGCTCCCATCTCTCACCCAAGCTACACACGACAAAAATAACAAATAAACCCTAATACATTCGGCATCCCATATAACCTAAACACTTCTCTCTCTCTCTCACGGAATACATGCACATGGCCCTCTCCTTCAGATAACACACACACACAGCTTACACATAAAAGCCACTCTCACTTTTCATTTTCACTCGGCTCACTCACTGACACCAATAACCAACCATCAGCCCTCTTCTTCTCCCTCCACTCTCGGCACCTCAAAAAAACCAGAAACCCTAACTATACGGGCCAAATATGGTCTAAGGGTAATTTTGACCTTTTGCTCCATGACCACTACTAAATGCACCCCTGAAACCTCTAACCAAACCCCAAAGACATAGTGCAAGCCCAGTCCCAGTGAGCACCAACACCCGTAACCGAAGGACCATCCAAAGACCAGTCCACGTAACGCCCAGGCTCATAATCACAAACCAGCCGTTCTAGCCTACAACAGACAAAAGTAGTAAATACCCATCATGAAGTCGACCGTTACCGAGACTCAACGGACGAGTGAGCAAGTGCGATTAAAGACATACCCCCAAGTGGGTATATAAGAAAAAAGGCTCCATGTGGAAAAGGGAGAAAATCACAAGCTCTCATACTCATAGCCTAAGAATACTCTCTCCATAGCTCTCCTCACCTCCCACCTACCGCCCTCACGGCAGCTCACGGTGATCAAGGTAATACCTGACCTTGCTATTCTTTCTACGGTATTAGCATATCATTTCCATCACTGACTTGGGCGTTGGAGTGCTTACGGCACCCACCACACCGGTGGGTAGTATCTCCACGCTCACCCTACCTTCTTTGTTTTGCAGGATCGCCAGTGCCCTTCTATGAAATCTCGATTGTAGACCTCGGGCGAAAACCAGCGTCTACAGTTTGGCGCCTACCATGGGGCCCTATCGATCCATAAAAAAACAAAGCTCTCACTCGTCAAATGACGAACTCGCAAGCATCAACATGGCTTTGGGCAGCGAGCCTTCAAATCCAATAGCTAACCAGTTGGCCATACTTCAGGAACGCCTACGCATATTAGAAGAGGAGAATTCGGCCATGAAAAGTACCAATGGAAACCTCCAAAGACAGTTGGAACACATTTCCTCCACGCGAGGCCGAGTAGAATCAATGAATCCCCATGAAATTTCAGGCCACCAGCCTAATTCGGGTGTTGAAAGAACCGAAGCCCCCCACCCTGAAGATCGTCCAGTCAGACATGGAAGTAACCAACACGACCACCCGGCCGAAACAATGACGGTCACAACAATACGTAAGGAAATGGAGGAATTCAAGGAGGCAATTTTGTCTAGCTTACCTGGAGCCAGACTACATTTGAGGAAGAGTAGGGCATGAACCTTGACAGACACATCATTGGACGAATGGATCAACTCGGTCGAACTTCCACAGAAGTTCAGCCCTCCAGAAATGAAATTATATGAAGGATCAACCGACCCCGATGACCACATAATCCACTACAAGTCCAAAATGATGTCTACGGGCCTCTCTCCACATCAAAGAGAGGCATGCATGTGTAGAGGGTTTGGAGAAACGTTGGCCGGTCCAGCCCTCACTTGGTTAATAAATTTGTCATATCGGTCGATCGGGTCCTACAAAGAATTGGCAGACAAGTTCGTAGGACACTTCAGTAGTTCGTGTAAGTTCGAAAAGACTACAGACGACCTCAATTTGGTTCAACAACGGAAGAGAGAGTCACTTCGAAGCTACGTCTCACGTTTCAACAAAGAAAGGATAGATATCTCAGACCTCCACCAGCCAACAATGGTAGAAGCATTCCGAAATGGGTTGCTGGCAGATAGCAGCCTCTATAAGAAGCTAACTAAAAACCGATGCTACTCCATGGATCAGGCATTGGAAAGAGCCCGAACAGAGATCAGATGGGAAGATGATAGGAGGAATACGAGCAAGGAAAGTACTTCCAATCTAAGGGAGATGAGGATAGGTCCGCCCAGGCGACCGAAAGAATTTTATAAGAGGTCCCAGCATTCAACCGACCGAAGAACCTTACGTCTGAGGGATTCCCGCCCCTATGACAGGACATCCAATCGTGGACCAGCCCCATTCGACAGAAGAGAAAGAACTCCCAGTGTTGCACCAAGACTCCCGGACTACAACTTCATTATTTCCCCAGGAGAACTCATTTCAGTCCTCAGGAAGATGGGGAGCGAAGTAAAGTGGCCTCCACGCTCCAGGGAAAGCTCCGGAAAGAAAGACACCAGTAGATGGTGTGAATTCCACCGAGACTACGGACACACGACGGCTGACTGCATAGCCTTAAGGTTGGAAGTCCTGGAGTTACTAAACAAAAGGACACTTGAAAGACCTGTTAACAGAGAAAGGGAAAGCCACTTTGGCTCGAAGAGAAGACCGAGGAGGAGCCCCAATTCCACCCCCAATCAACAGCACCGTCAACTTTATTTCGGGAGGTTCAGAAGTGAGTGGAGTTACTTATTCAGCAGCGAAGCGACAAACCAGGATGGTTTCGTCAGTCGTCTCGGATCACGAGCGAACTGTGGTAGGAGACCATACATGGTTAGTAATTGAGTTCTCAGACGACCAATTGTCTAGTCATGTGAATCCTCACCACGATGCCTTGGTGATATCTCTTTAAGTGGCCAACTTTATGGTCAAGAGAGTGATGGTCGACACTGGATCATCCGCTAATATCATCTTTTTGTCGGCACTCAATGATATGGGAGGAGGATTAGAGAAAATGAGCCGACGGTCTACGACTTTGATTGGCTTCAGCGGCGAACAGAAGTTCACTATGGGTGAACTTTGTCTCCCAGTGTATGCTGGCGGGATCAATAAAATGATTACGTTCTTGGTCCTTGATAGCCCTTCAGCATACAATCTAATAATGGGACGACCGTGGATCCATGAGATGCGGGCTGTTTCTTCCACGTACCACCAAGTACTGAAATTCCCAACTAAATGGGGGGTCCAGGAGATTAGAGGGGACCAACTTGCTTCCAGGGCTTGTTATCAAACCACCCTGAAGCCTAAAATCCAGTCAGCATAGCAATTACAGGGAGGGTCTTGTCGAGAACACGTTAATGAACCAAAAGTGGAGGAACTCGACGAGATCCAGATTCACCCCCAATACCCAGACCACAAGACCCAAATTGGAGCCGACCTTGATCCCTTGCTGCGGGCAGAACTAGTAGAATTCCTCCAGAAGCACCATGACTGTTTCGCTTGGTCGCATGGGGATATGACGGGGATAGATCCTGAATTGATGACTCACGAGCTGCATGTGGACCCTTCCTTCCCACCCATCAAGCAGAAGAGGAGGAAGTTTGCCCCAGAGAGGAATCGAGTTATCGACGAAGAGGTTCAGAGGTTGTTGGAGAATGGAGCGGTCAAAGAAGTGCAGTACCCGGACTGGTTAGCAAACGTCGTAGTCGTGCGAAAGAAGAATGGAAAATGGCGAGTGTGCATTGACTTCACAGACTTAAACAAGGCATGCCCAAAAGATCATTTTCCACTCCCACATATTGACTCGCTGGTTGATGCGACAGCATGGCATGAACTATTAAGTTTCATGGATGCGTACTCAGGCTACAACCAGATCCTCGTGCATCCAAATGATGAGGAGAAAACGACATTCATCACCAACATGGGGATCTACTGCTATAAAGTAATGCCATTTGGACTGAAGAACGCGGGTGCCACCTACCAACGACTTGTAAACAAGATGTTTTCCCGTCAAATTGGGAAGACAATGGAGGTCTATATTGATGATATGCTAGTGAAGTCCCTACAAGCTGAGCAACACCTGGGACATCTTGGGGAGGCATTCGACGTAATGAAGAAGTATGGGATGAAGCTAAACCCAACCAAATGCGCCTTCGGAGTAGCTTCGGGAAAATTTCTGGGGTACTTGGTCACTCGACGAGGAATTGAAGCTAGTCCGGAACAGATAAAGTCCATTCTCAATATTCCATCCCCAACGAATCCGAAAGAGGTCATGCGACTTGCAGGGAGAATTGCGGCTCTCAATAGATTCATATCCAAGTCTACCGACAAGAGCTTCTCATTCTTCTCCACCCTCGGAAAGTCGAAGAAATTCGAGTGGACCCCGGATTGCGAAGAAGCCTTAACCAGACTGAAAGAGTACCTAACCACGCCACCACTCTTGTCCAAGCCAATCGATGGGGAGAGGTTGTATTTGTATCTCGGAGTTTCTCCTCAAGCAGTTAGCGTAGTTCTAATAAAGGAAGATGAAGGACTACAACATCTAGTATACTATGTGAGCAGAGCCTTGCTGGACCCTGAGACTCGGTATACTCAAATGGAGCGGTTGGTCCTTGCCTTGGTGATTATAGGACACAGATGTTGGATGACGCTGTTCCGGGCTCGCGGCCCGGTTGAGAGTACGGAGTAGCCCGCAAATGACTAAACCAGAGAAATAACATGGAGTCGCCACCCGATGTGAACCGGGAAATGATTTAAGGCCGCACTAACCCCTCGCAAGGGAAGACCTCAAACCGTTGGGTTCGGAATGGTCCATTACTTATGCCACTCGTAATGAAATGATTTGTGCAATAATTTAATCGAATCTAGCAACATATATTTCCAAGGGTATTTTATTTCTAAGTTCACGTGCATAAAAATAAAGCTCGTATCTATGTTTGCCTATATCCTATTTGCATATAACCTATGTCTAAGCTTGCATGTATTGAAATAACGACAAACACATAATTTCACAAACGCATTACATTGATGATCATGGAAACGCAAATACAATGATTGTACAAGCATGCATATTAAAGAGAGGCGATTAAGTGCATAATGTAAAGAGATAACTAATGAGGCAGTTGTACATTAAAATAAACGTGCAATGATGCGATGCAAAAGACAGACAATGAAAGTGAAAGAAGAGAAATGCGATATATGCCCACATCTATATAGGACTTCGAGTGTCCGATTAAACGTATTTCACATTCAATCGAACATACTTTGTCCGACGCGGAAAAACGTCGTGGCAAAGGTATCCCTTCGACTTTTTATCCCTCAAAATGGAGGACCTTTAATCCAACTTGATTTGCCCATACGCAATTGCAATATGATGCATGATTATGCAAAGAGATGACATACAGAAAGCAAACAACAAAATAATAAAAGGTGCGGCGAAGTATTGTCATAAAGGTAGCCTTTTGGACTTTTCTTCTCTCAAATAAAGAACCTTTAGACCAACATAATAAGCCCATGCGCATTACATTACAATACATATAAAGTAAAGACAATGATATAGGACTTCGTATGCTCGGTTGAACATATCTCACATTCAACGAAACATACTTTGTCCGGCGCGGCAAAGTATTGTCGTAAAGGTAGCCTTTTGTCATTTTCTTCCCTCAAATAGAGAATCTTTAGACCAACATACTAAGCCCATGTGCACTATATCATCAATTACATAAACAACCAATGTACATAAAGTAAAAGACGGAATAGAAAAGGCGCGGAAAAGTATTGTCGTAAAGGTAGTCTTTTAGACTTTTTCTTCCCTCAAATAGAGAACCTTTAGACCAACGTACTAAGCCCATGCGCATCACATTACAATGCCTATAAAATAAAGACAACAATATAGAACTTCGCATATTCGATTAAACATATATCACATTCAATCAAACACACTTTGTCCGGCGCGGCAAAGTATTGTCGTAAAGGTAGTCTTTTAGACTTTTTCTTCCCTCAAATAGAGAACCTTTAGACCAATATACTAAGCCCATGCGCATCACATCATCAATACACACAAATAATCGTACGGAAATTAAATGGCGGGATATAAAATACGGATAATAAACAAACAAGATAAAATAAAGCGAAATATGTGCCGTTTGCTCAAGTGGTACGTGGAGTTGTATCCCAAGTACAGACCGCACTACCGTCCATTTGGATTCGGCTACGAAATTTACGTCTGGGTTTCCATCCTATATCCACAAGAGATGACACATTTTCCACTCATTCAAGGGCCACAACACACATCAATCAACGACTATCATGCAAAGGAAATTCAATAAATGATTAAAATAGGAATAAAGATAAATAAGAAAGGTGCCCTCAGGTCTAACCTTTTAAATCGTCTCTCGAAAGTACCGTACACGGTCGTCGGAAGGTTGATGCTCTGCAACTCCTCCGGTTCACTGGTTCAACATTTTCCTTCGCTGTTTCGCTGTTCGGGCTGCTGTTTTCACTCCGTTTGCTGCTGTTTTGGACTGCAGTTTTCTGGACTATTTTAGGGTGATTTGTTCACTGATTGGGGACTATTTTCAGAGATTTGGGGACTGTTTCGGGCGTGTTGAAGGCTACTGTGAGGGCTGATTTGGTGTGAATATGAGAGGTTCTTGTGAGGGCTGTTTTGGGCGTGTTGAAGGAGCTGCTTGTGAGGGTTGATTTGTGCGTAAAGGTCAGGCTGTTTAAAGGGTACGTGAACGTGAATGAAGAGGGCTGCTTGTGAGGCAAGGCTATGTGTGAAGGGAATTAGGCGTGAGTGTTTTGTGAGGAGTACGTGAGGGCAGTGCTGTTATGAACTATTAATGTGAGTAGGGTTGAATGGCTTTATGGTTGAGTGTGGAGGCTGGTGAAGTTGTTTTTGACGTGAGTGGAGGAAGGAGGCAGGTGGCATGATAGGGTTTTTGCGTTGTTTGGTGAGTGGGAAGCAGTTCGTGGCTTATTTTAACGTGAGGGCTGGATTTTTGTTCGTTTGTGAGGGCGCTGAATGTGAGAGAGGCTGGGCAGTGTGTGATCCTGGCGTGGACAGGGGCTTGTTACGTGTGTTATGTGAGTTGAAGGCAGTGGCGTGCTGGGCGTGAAGAGAGTTAGGGGCAATGTAAGGCTGCAGTTTTTGTTTGTTTCAGTTCACGTGGAGAGTTGTTTGGTCAGTTGGTAAGGTTTGTTGTGTGATGCTTTTGAATGAGAGTTAGGGTTTGTTTAATGTGTTGGTTTTGAGAGAGACGAGAGAATTAATGTGTTTAGAGAGAGGATTAGGTTTTTTTAGGGTTTGCGTGAGAATCAGCTAAAGGAGTTAAGGGTTTTGTGTTATTTTTATAGTGATGTATTAGGGTTATGCATGAGTTTTGAAAAGGAAACAAATCATGCAAATTAGGGATGAATTTAATTAGTTAAAAAAAAGGAAAGGATAATTGTATTTTTGGTGGGTAATATATTAAATTTGGTGAGTGAATTATTTAATTTAGGAAGAGATTTGCTTAAATTAGGAATTTAATTTAATTGGATTTTAATTGGATTTAATTTAATTTAATTTAATTGGTTTTAATTTAATTTAATTTAATTTGTGTTTTAAGTATGTTTTAATTATTTCTTGGATTGGGCTTGGGTGAGATGGGCTTGGTGTGTGTCTTAGTGATGTGTGGGCTTGGTGTGTGGTTTGGGCCAATGGTATGTTTTAAAACGGAAGTCCAACAAGCAAACCCGAAGCATAAACAAACGAATTAATTCCAACAATATGTCAATTCTTGAATCTTCCCTTCCGACGTCCGTTTCCTGCTACTTCCACAACTTAAAAGGTAGTGTCTCCCTGTGAGACTCATCATCGGGACTTACATGTAAAAATGCAGTGCCTACAGTCGCCCCCCACTTTGATGGGACTTGTGCAGTGTGTGACAATGACAATCCTATCAAAGTTTATGCAATGCATTTTTACTTACCTGGCTCGCCAGCTGTTGCTTAACTTACTTATGATCCTAAGATGCTTTGATCGTTGGGCTTTGTTCCCAAATTATATTGAATACGGGCTTTGTTCCCGAACTGCGTTGAGAGAGGGCTTTATTCCCATGAGCTTTATTCCCGAGCTGTTTTGAAAGTGGGCTTTATTCCTCTAGGCTTTGTTCCCGAACTGTGTTGAAAGTGGGCTTTATTCCTCTAGGCTTTGTTCCCGAACCGTTTTAAAAGTGGGCTTTATTCTCCTGGGCCTTGTTCCCGAACTGTGTTAAGATAGAGCTTTATTCCCCTGGGCCTTATTCCCGAACTGTGTTAAGATAGAGCTTTATTCCCCTGGGCATTGTTCCCGAACCGTTTTGAAAGTGGGCTTTATTCCTCTAGGCTATATTCCCGAACTGTGTTAAGATAAAGCTTTATTCCCCTGGGCCTTGTTCCCGAACTGTGTTAAGATAGGTCTTTATTCCCCTGGGCTTTATTCTCGAGCCGTGTTAACTGTGGGCCTTATTCCCGAACTGTACTGAATGTGGGCTTTATTCCTTGACTGTATTGACTGTGGGCTTTATTCCCGAACTGTACTGACTGAAGGTTTTATTCTCTGGGCCTTGTTCCCGAATTATGTTGACTGTCGGCCTTATTCCCGAACTGTGTTGAATGTGGGCTTTATTCCCTGACTGTGTTGACTGTGGGCTTTGTTCCCGAACTGTACTGAATGAAGGCTTTATTCCCCGGGCCTTGTTCCCGAATTATGTTAACTATGGGCCTTATTCCCAAACTGTGTTGAATGTGGGCTTTATTCCCTGACTGTGTTGACTGTGGGCTTTGTTCCCGAACTGTACTGAATGAAGGCTTTATTCCATGTGCCTTGTTCCCGAATTATGTTGACTGTGGGCTTTGTTCCCGAATTATGTTGACTGTGGGCCTTGTTCCCGAACTGTACAGAATGTGGGCTTTATTCCCTAGGCTTGTTCCTGGAACTGTTACCGATGTAGTGGATCTTCGACCTCAAATTGATGTGGGCCTCGCCCCAAAACTGATACTGACGTGGGCCTTGCCCTCAACTGATACTGATGTTGGCCTCGCCCCTAAACTGATACTGACGTGGGGCCTCGCCCCCCAAATTGGTACTGAGGTGGGCCTCGCCCCCAGACTGATACTGATGTAGGCCTTGCCCCTAAACATATACTGACGTGGGACCTCGCCCCCCAAACTGGTACTGAGGTGGGCCTCGCCCCGGACTGATACTGATGTGGGCCTCAACCTTGGGACTCGTCCCCAAACTGCTGATGTCATATTAATGCTTCTGATTGGCTTTCATTTGCCGATTTCTCTCTTTCTTCTTCAAAACCTATGAATACAAAACAAACACAAAACACAAAAAAGAATGCAAAATATGTTACGTGTATGCATGCATGCGTGAATGAGTTTCCCATCCCGTTGGGTTAGGTCTTCCGCCAATTCCCTTGATGACCATTATTCTCTCCCTTAGGGAAAGTACTGTTTCAATCTATCCACATTGATCGGCTCGGTGAACTCATTTCCTTCCCAGTTTGACAGTCTCACTACCAAATTTCCCAATTTCTAAATGGCTATCCTGCCTTTTTGCTTGCTTCTTCCGAGGACTCCATGTGTTCTAAACATCGCTGAGTATCATAGTGCCAGAGTTGAATGCTTTTGTCAAATATACTCATGTTACAGGTTGAAAAGACGAGACTCAGGCAAGTAAACGAAATGAACGCCTTTATTATCATTAAGAAAAGGTTCGAATAAGTAGACAAAATCAATGTCTTTATTAAAAATGCTGGATCAAATAAGCTAGGGAGAACATCTTCATCATTTGCAGTATCGCCTTCTTCCTCGACCTATGGTTCTTTACTACTATTATCCCTTATCTCAATGCAAGAAGCCTGGTGGTTGAGAGTTTGGAGGACAAAGGTTTCGGGTAGGCCGAAGTTGATCATGTAGGTGGGTGGTGGAATGGAGTGGTAATTAGGTAAGGGATTTCTGTATGTGTTAGGTTGTTATTTTTCTCGATTGGGTATTTTATGGGAGTCAATGAGGTTTTGGACCTCATGCCTAAGGCGGGTACAATTGTCAGTGTCATGGCCTTTTTCTTGATGGAAGTAACAATACTGGTTTAGGTTCATGTGCGGTGGCACATGATTTGGAAATGGTCTAGGTTTCAAAGGTTTTAGAAGTCCTTGCATCTTCAACTTTTCAAACACCTTTGACAAAGGTCTACCAAGATCGGAGAATCGCCTGTTTCTGACAGTAGCAACCTCAGCAGTAGTGGGCTTGGTCTCAGAGGGCCCCCCGAAAGTCCTTCTATTTTGGCCATAAAACTTCCGATTCTCGGCTTCCTCCACCTCGATATCCATGACAGTCTCCCTCAACTATCGAAAATCAGCAATCACTGAAGTCATCCTCCTCAGCTTACCATAAATAGAGGATTTGGACGAGTCTGCATTTTCAGAAGCTGGCTCCTCCAGCGATCTACATACTCTTTGAAACTTTCCTCCGGCTTCTGCTTGGTATTCTCCAAGTCACAGAGTGACAAGTCAATCTCCAAATCTGTAACATACTGCTTTAGAAAAGCATCTGCCAATGCTCTCCAATCTTCATTAACCTTTCTTTCAAGGCTATGGTACCACACTACGGGTGCCCCCTCAAGCGACATCCCAAACATCTTCTGAACTTGGCGCTGTGACAGGCCCACTGAACTCACAACCGAGACATATTGCCAGAGAAGGACCCTCGGGTCCCCGTCCCCATTGAATTTGGCTATGTCGGGCATTTTAAACTGAGCCGGTAGCTGCTCCTCAAATGTCATCGCCTCATCGTCCAACAAGTCTTAATGTTTACCCCTGATCTTGCGGGTAACCGATTCTACCTGATCACGGAGTTTCTGTAATTCAGCCTGAGACCCGGCTATTCTCCTTGCAGCATTCTCAGCCATATCATCATCAAAAGTGGGGATGTCATCTCCCAACCCATTCGGAGGCTCCTCACGCCTCACATTCTCAGAATTTCCCCCAGCATGGGGCACAGACATACTAGCCACATCAGTAGCCAAAGTTTGTAACTGTTCAGTAATCTTGGTGAGACCATTCTCCAGTTAATCCAAGTGAGATACCTCATTTTCTGATCCACTCATATTTGTTATTGGCCTCTTAGTGAGTCTTCCCTAAACCAACGAGAATCTATGATATTTCTTTAAAATTCTCAGTCAGCATGTATGCGTGCAATGCATGTAATATATAAGCCCATAAAAAATTTCATACTAGTTGGCCCATTATCATTTTAAAGTGTTCAATCACGCTATTGCGCGGTGCAAACTTGTCCCAGTTGAAAAGGCCCAACATGTTTACACTTTGTAACAACGCAGCTAAACAACTCCAAATGATGAGAGGCCCACACATAAATCCTATGACTAAGTTCGCATGCTTTAAAAATAAGTCATTATATCGGCAAGCATATAATATCACATAACGAGCATGTTGAATCATCCAACTCAAAGAACAAATAAAAATTACTTCAACATAAACATAAACTAAACTACTAATGCGAAATTAAAGAACTAAATCATGCATAAAGAAGTAACATAATCATGCTTAAAATAAACAGTAAAATAGACTAAATCATGCTTTAATAATAAATAACGTACTAGCAACCTAATCAGGCTCGAATACAAAGTTGGATGAAATGAAATATGTGTGTCTCTCAAGTGGTACGTGATATTGTATCCCGAGTGCAAACCGCAATACCGTCCATTTGGAATCGGCTATGGAATTTACGTCCGATTTTCCATCCGATATACCACAAAAGAGAACACACATTCCGTTCATCCGGAATTCACATCATGCATCAATCCATAACATTCATGTGAAATAAAGTATTAAAATAAATAAAAACGAAAGATAATAAATAAAAAGGTGCCCTCAGGTCTAACCTCTTTTGTCGTCTCTCGAAAGCGCGTTACACGGCCGTCGGAAGGGTTGATGCTCCGTAACTCTTCCGGTTCACTAATCCAACATTTTTTCCTCGCTGTTTCACTGTTTGGGCTGCTGTTTTTACTCTGTTTCACTGAGTTTTCTGGTCACGAATTAGGCAAACTGTTTTTCGGTTTAGTGGGACTGTTTTGGGGTATTTTAAAGTGCAATTTCCTGGGTAGTTTTGGGACAGTTTTCTGGACAGTTTCAGAAGTTTTACTGGGCAGTTTTTCTGTGGAATGAGTGCAGTAACGTGAGGCTTTTATTGATGAGTTGAAGGGCAGGCGTGAGTGCCTTGCGTTGATTGTGAAGGGGCAATGGCTGTGTTGTTATGAGCTAGTGATGTTAGTGGGGGTGGGGAGCAGGTGGCGTGTTGTGAGGCAGTGAAGTGGGTGAGTTGTGCGTGATTTGAGGCTAATGGCGTGAAGGGGTGGGGTTGTTACGTGAGCTGAGGCAGTAGGGCTGTGCGTGAGTTGAGGCTAATGGCGTGAAGGTGTGGGCGTGCAGTGCTAGGGTATTTGTGCGTGAACAAAAGCAAGGCATGAGGTATTTGCGTGAAGGTGTGCTAGGCTATTTGCTTGGTGACGTTAGTGGGGGTGGGGAGCAGGTGGCGTGTTGTGAGGGAGTGAAGTGGGTGAGCTGTGAGTGAGTTGAGGCTAATGGCGTGAATGGGTGGGGTTGTTACGTGAGCTGAGGTAGTAGGGCTGTGTGTGAGTTAAGGCTAATGGTGTGAAGATGTGGGCGTGCAGTGCTAGGGTATTTGTGCGTGAACAAAAGCAAGGCATGAGGTATTTGCGTGAAGGTGTGCTAGGCTATTTGCTTGGTGTTTTTGTGAGGATCCACTAGGGGTTGGATGTGTGGTGAAGGCTTCTTTTTATAGGCAAAATGTTGGGGTTTACCTTGTTTGAAAAAGGAAAGGATTTGTGTAATTATGGGAGATATTTTTATTAGTGTGTGATAAGGAAAGATCTTTTAATTAGGGAAGTGGTTTGATTTTTATTTGATTTCTTCTCTTTTAGTTAGGGATATGATTTGATTTGTATCTCTTAATTAGGGAATGTAATTTAATTGGATTAGGAAAGTGTTTGATGAGATTTGATTTGTATCTTTTAATTAGGGAAGGTGATTTTATTTATTTTAGCATGTGTTTAATGTGTGATTTTGTTATTTTGGGAAGGCTTTGGGCGTGGGGTTTGGTGATGTGTGGGCTTGTTTTGGTGGGCTTGGTATGTGGTTTGGTGATGTGTGGGCTTGGTGTGTGTCTTACGGGGGTTTGGGCTAAGGATGTGTTTTAAAACAGAGGTCCAACAAGCGAACCCGAAGCTAAACAATCGAATTAAATTCAAAAAATGTCAATTCTTGACTCCTCCCATCCGACGTCCGTTTCCCGCGACTTCCACAATTTAAAGAGGTAGTGTCTCAATGCGAGACTCATCATCGGGACTTATATGTAAAAATGCAGTGCCTATAGTGATGGCAGCACGAAAACTCCGCCC
>SKCR01043730.1:0-37069 GCA_019454045.1 Zanthoxylum bungeanum
ATTGTGAAATTTGAAAGGATCTTTAAGGTGAGTGAAACCTTGGTATAGTAATAGAACTATACAAGAATTGATAGCCTTGACTTGTCTGATTTTATGTCATGAGGAGATGATTTTGCACTTTATGAGCAGGTGAGCAAAAACGACTTTTGATTCATTTAGCTTACCATTTTTTTTTTAAAATTATCTTTGCACCCTTATAAAAGGTTGTGATTAACGGCAATGTTCAAAAACTCGGTATGCGGTGCGAGGCGGCCACTTGTGTGAGGCGAGATGATAGTCTTAATCCAAATATAGGAATAAAAAAACAAATATATAAAATAAAAGCATAAATTTATAAAATTGTCAAAATCAAATCATTCACAACACAAAATCATCCATCAAAATTAAATTAAATAAAATATAACCAAATAAGTTCATGAAAAAAATGGTTATTAATCTCTAATTAAGCTATCATTTGTGTCTAATGGCATGAAATGTGGATCTAAGGTTTCATCTCTTCCATCATCATCTGAATGTCATCCTCCAAAGTGTCATCATCATATTCAATTCCTCCACCATCCTTATCATCAGTTGCAATATCGTCCCACTCAAGTTGCAGAGTCTTTCCTTTACCTGCACAAATAATATAAAGTCATGTGTTTATCTATATGCAAATTATTTTGTATGTGATTTCATTTAAATAAATTACCTTGATTTTTTTTCTCTTTTGTGCAGATGGCCAACTTACAATTTGTTGACTAATGGTAGCTCCTAAAAATCTATTTGAAGATGTTTCCTCAACATTTTCTTCTCCGACCACCCACTCATTATCATAATGCACCTCATCCTCAAATAAGGGATCATCATCCTCTTTCATTGATTGTTTCTTCAAGAACTTATATTGTAACCTCATGTTGTACATTACATACACCAATGAGTTCAATTTTTGAGTGGATAATCTATTTATTCTCTTTGTATGAATCTACACATATGATTATAAATTTTATCAAAAATAAAATAAAATAATTTATTTGAATGACATATCAAGTAAGTTTTTGTAAGCATATACCGAATTGAATGTACTCCAATTGCGCTCACATCCCGAAGATGAGCATGTCAGACTCAAAATCTTTATATCTAAATATTGTAGTTGAAGAGTTTGGTCTCCATATTATTTCCACCAATCGGCTACAATAACAATGAACACACAATTCAAATTACGATAAAAGTGTAATAATTGTAATAATACATAAATGATAATTCACATACCAGGCTACAATTGAAAAAGGTGGTTCTAGCAAGGCCAAAAAAAAACATCCCTATTTTATTTAAGAAGGAAGTTTAATAATTCTCTTCCTCTTATATCATTCCACCCATCTGACATAATAGTCATACCTATTTGTTTCCATGATTTTTTTACATTATCAACTACTTCTTGTGTGTTTACTACTTCCTTGTTCAGTATTGTAGTTGATAGCTCATAAGGTGTAGGTGGTTTTAGACCACGTCCAAAATTGCCAACTAATCGTAACATATTAACAAATGATGGACTACGTGCAACATTAAAAGCAATTCTTTCTCACTTTCTTGCACTATTGGATATTCCCCCACCTGTGGCTCCTCAACCATTTATACAAATCTATCCATTGGTCCTCTGACTCTTCTATTGGGAGCAATAGTGTTTGGATCATTAGTTGATTTACTGTGCAATGAGACACTTTGGTCAATTATTTATTCTTTATATAATTGTGCCTTTTTGCATTAGATTGCTTGTCCAAGTAATTTTTTATTTCATCTTTTACTTCTGGGGGAACCTCTGTACATGGGCAGCATTACCATGAATACCCACAAGGTGTTCTTTCATTCTAAACACACCTCATCTGAGTATTTTATCGCAAAAAAATACATTGAATGTACTTATACCCTTTGCCTTCTCCTCTTTCAATTTCATGTCCATACTTCCAAGCTGGATCTTTCCGACTCGCCATGGCCATTACAGTAAAAAATTTCAGCAACAAGGAATAACTTAAAAATTCGGCAAAAAAATGAAGATGATAACACAAGTAGCACTAGCAAGTAGCAACAAAAGTTAAAACATTAAGTACAAATGAACACCGTTGAAGCCTACAATTAAAAAATTCATCAAAAAGAATTAATTAACAATTTTATAAAAAAGTAAAAATTTTGCAAGAATTACTTAAAAATTTCATTCCCATACTTCCAAATGAACATTGTTGAAGCATGTGGCCAAGTTAGCACAATAAGTACAAATGAAGACTGTTGAAGCATGTGGCTAAGTTATAATTTTACTCTGACACATGTCATCATCCTCACTTTTTTATTTCAACAGTGGCCGGACACATGCTTTAAGTCTTCAGAAATAAATAAATAAATAAATAATGAAATAACAAGAAACAATCTTCATTCACCCTCAACTCAATCGACCAAATCCAGAGAACAAATTGAAAATAGAAAAAAAGAAGAAGAAGATGACAGACGGTCAACCCAGTTTCAGCAAGAAGCGCAAGAAAAATTTACAATATCAAAAGTTGAAGATGAAGTACATGTGTTGATGACGAGAAGAAAAATCGAAGATGAAAGAGATTTAGGGTTAGTATTCAAAACTCAACATAGGTATTGTCTATTTATAATTCTATTTTTAGTAAAATAGGAAGCTGATACGTTATCCCTTTTTAGTTTTTTTTTTTAATTTTATTTTTAAAAGAGGTAATTTTCGTCGGGGCTCCACCTCTCACCTTATTTGGACTCCCCGACGAAAACTTTGGCGAGGCGGGCCGCCTCAACGAAGGCGGCCTTTTCCTAATTTTTGGTTCAAGGCAGCAACCTCGAGGCAGCGCTACAGTCGATGCGCCGCCTCAAACCGAATTTTGAAACATTGATTAACGGTCAAATATTGACTTATTATCCATTTGGTCATGAGTTCGAATCTTAGAATCGGCATATTTGTGAAGCGATGGTCAAGTAATAACTTGTTATCTGTTTGATCACGTGTTTGAATCTTGGAAGCATAATCTCTATGAAAAACAAAGCCACAAAGGTAAGATTGTGTATATTAATATCTCTCATATACTGTTTATAATGAAAGACTCGTGCATTGGTCAAGACCTTTACCTCTAACTCTCGTTTATATTTGATATATAGTACTTCCATTTCACAGTAGTTGTAGAAACTCAATCCGAAACATCTGTTATATCTTACTTTGCATCTCAACTTAAGCCAAGAATTATAGAATTACATATCAAAAGGCAACATATTTTTGCTATTATAGAATTACACTTGTGTGACTAAACTTCTGTGAACATGATAACAAAAAGCAAAAGGAATGTAAGAAAATAAAAAACTAACATTAACACACAACATAAACCCTAACAATGAGAATCAACCCATCATATGTTGGTGTAGGGGTGAGGGGGCAGCAATAGGAGCAAAATTGATATTTTAAAATTTTTGGTCCAAATTAGCTAATCGTTATTATATAACGGTTCATCAATTCATATTTTACATTGAATATCAGTGTTTGAGTGGCAGCGAATGCCATGGAGTTTTCCAAAACGACTTTTCAAAATTTCTTTTAGGATTCAATCGACTGAACTTGACTTCAGTTAACTGAATACAATCTTCGATCATCTGCAGTTTTGTTTGAAAATAATTTCTTTAAGTATTATGGAGTTCGGTCGACTGAACTCTATATAGTTTAGGGCAATATCTTCTCGTGCATTCCTAACCAAAATCATCACACTTTAGGAACATTTCTGTTAGGGATCAATTTTCAAGAGGAGAGCAAGACGACATGGGAGAAGGAATTGGGCTTCAGGATACGAGAGCAGCCCACACATGTTCTAGAGCTCCAGTGTGTTTTTTTTTACAGCAAGATGAAGAATCGTAGAGATGTCGATGTGGACCACTAATGTGATGTGGTTGTAAATTAGTTATGCTTTTGTTAGGTGATTATTATCATGTACGATCAAGAGTTATAAGAGAGGACGTCATGCGTGGATGGAGATATCTTTTTGTAATTTGAATTGTTTAGGATTTGTAATCCCAACGGTGAGCTGGTGATAATGAACTTCATTTCTTGGTTGAAATAATAGTAAATTCAATCGTCAAACCATTACCATTTCTTTTTCTTCCATAGAATCTTGTTTATAAGTTTAGCCATATCACAATATTAGAATTCGGTTTCTAATAATTGGTCTGACTTATCAGATTCTGAGCATGGGAGAAATGTATTAGGAAGATTACTCAATATTTTTATCTCTGAAACATGAAGGATCAGTTCGCGAGTACATAGCTGATTTCAAACGCTGTTTAATAGAGGCACCACCCGTGACTGAAGATTTTTATATTAATTATTTTTTTGAATGGCCTTCAACTAGAGATAGTAATGGGGATCAACTTGGCGATTTTGGATTATTTACAGGATGTGATGGATCATGAACTATGGGTAGAACAAATTATGTTGAGGAAAAAAAATATGATTGGGAATATCTTTTGGATAAATGGAGGGGGATTTAGCGCATGAATAAAAAAAGAACATGAGGAATATCATCAAATAAAAATGAAGGAAATAAAATATGCTACATAGGGGCATGTGGAACAGAAAATGCAGGCGAATGTGGGAGAGGAGTGGAAGATGTTGGAGGAAAAAGTTTTGGAGAAGGGAGCAACACTGGAAGTTAAATATCAAAAATATGTTGGAGGAAAAAGTTTTGGAGAAAGGAGCAGCACTGGAAGCTAAATATCAAAAAGTATCTCAGCCTCTATACACAAAGAGATATGAGATTACCAATGGTGTTGATGATGTCCAAGGAGCCTCAAACAAAGTTGCAATGAACCGATAAAATGATAGAGCTACTGGAGAGAAAAGAGTGCATTTGATTTCATTGGGCCTATGAAGCCCAATAAATAGAACCAACACATAAACACACTTATCTGGCTCATTTCAAAATAATCGCACTTGTGCAACCTCTTGAGGAGAGCGTAAACGACACCCATCGCCATCACAGTCTTGCTCTTGTGCTCAGTGTAAGTCACAACATCACATATGATGTTCTCAAAGATTTTCAGAAGACCGCCATGCGTCTCTTCATATATCAACCTACTAAGCCATTCGTCTCCACCTCTACGAGCCAAAAGCCGAATCGTTGACTTTGTGATGTCTTGAATATTATCGCGAGGGACCTTGTCGGGTCGTTATGATCCTACCTCTTCTAATCTCTTACCACTGTAGGGTACAATAACAAGGAATATAAAGAAAATCCTTTGAGTGGTGGACGAGATCAGTCCTATAAATGGGGTCGGGATGCCGAGATGAAGGAATTGGGGGAGTCGATTGGATTTAGACAGGTGACAGTATCAATTTGGATGATTATACTCGATAACAAGAGAACTTTGGAAAATGATGTGATGAAAATGTTAAGGTTGGTCAAAGAAATGGGTTCATGTAATGTCCCGGATTTTTCGGAACAGTACGAGAAAATTTTCTAATTAAAGTGAAAGATTTGAAAAGGGATGGTATTCAAAAATTAGACTTCATGTGTTGAAAAATAGGTGGAAATATTTTTAAGTAAAGTTTCGCCGCGTTGGAAAATTCGTGGTTTCGAGAACCGGTTACGCGATTCCTGTTTACATCGTTCTACGTGTAAAAGATTCTTGTTTCGGCTATAAAACTTTCAAACAAATTCTGATTGAGCTGATTCTTGAACCATCGGACTTATTTTTCCGCGATGAACAACTTTCGCATTGAACACATTTTGAAATTTATATCAGAAGGGCTTTAAAATTATACATTTTCGAGAAAGTTCCATGACAAGGGTCTGATTGCAATTTTCGGGGGTCCAAATGTAATTTCCAAAATTTTTCTATATATACCCCAAAGTTTTCAGAATTAACGAAATGGGCATAACCTCACACGTTTCTCTCACCCGACTCCGCCTTTTACATTCACGCACGTTGAGTAGTGGGCTCACCGGCCACCACTACGTCCACCATCAGCTGACAAGATAGTGTCGGTCGGTGCGTTGAGACTCCCTCTTGCCAACGGTGGCCGGCGACGAGGCAGAGACGTCTACGAACGATGAAGGAGAGGAGAGAAAATGTGCGAGCTTAGGTTTCTCGATCCCAACTCGTCGCTTCGTTTCACAGCCTGAGCCACCCACCAAATCAAAGCTATCAGAGAGTACTACAAGAAGACAGTGATGATTCTTCCGATCCGTGCTCGGTTGCACGTGAATCAAGAGAGGAATATTTATATGAATAGTGACCCACGGTGAACAGTAGATTCGATCAGAATTTCGTCAATTCCAACGCGTTCATGGGATCATTTGGAGTCTGTATATGGACTCGAAATCTCGGTGAGTCCTTCCGGTCAAAATCTGCTAATTTCAAGTTTTCCGCTAAAAATTCGGATGTATCCAGTAATTTCATAGAGTAGTGTAATAATATAAATTGAATTAATTGAGTATTAGTATATTTAATATGTGTATTTGGTAGAATGCGAGTGAAAACGGAACAAGTTTGATTAGTCCGATAAAATATATAAGTTTTCGGTAAAAGTGGGTTTTTACGTATAATGATGTGTTTTGATTTTAATGATAGTTATGAGTTATAAATAATATTACGAGAATGTTTGGATAAATCCAGGTAGGTTCAGAGGATTCGAAATCTTTCCGTTGCGTTTACGGAAACTTTTTCGAAAGATTTTCCAAAAACGTGTAAACCGAAAATTTAAGTTAACTGACCACTTGGGTTGGTTTATAATGATGTTTTAAGATTACTGGAACTGAAAACATTGAAATCGGACTTGATTTGATTGTCCCGGAAAGATCCAGAATTTTGTCAAAGCTAAGTCGGGAATTTCATAAGTTGCGATTCTAATGATGTTTCACCATTTATTTTGACAGACTTGACTATGACCTGGAGTGCTCGTGAAGCCAGGTAAGTAACCCATGTGATATGTTCTCGAATCGTTCTTTTCGTGTTTTAAACGTGTAAGTGTGTGCGCGTGTATATACACACACACACACACACACACATATGTAAAGACAATTGAAAGGTTTAGTATAGTTAAATAATGGATTTGAAGAAGAACTTCGAGATTATGAACAGTTGAGATAGTCGACCATCACAGGTATGACATTTGTCATTTCTATGATATGAAGTGAAATGTTTGAGGATAATGCTATGATATGAAGTGAAAACTTTGATGAGTTTGATGGCTACATGTATGTATTGATGCATGTAAGTGTATGAATATGTAATGGTTTGTATACGTATGTGATGATAAGATGTGAATAAGTTTGTTATCATTTTACACATGCGATCATTTGTATAGAGGTTGAGATGGTTAAGTGAGACGAGGAATGAATATAAGCTAAGTTCTCTCCGAACGAGTATGTTTATTTGGTAAAGATACTATATTAAAAGTTTATAGATAGAAATTCTGAAAATGAATATGATTGAATGATAAATGAAGAGATACGAGGACTGTGAGAGATATGAGATTTGATTTCGTAATAAGGTGTATATTCATATGTTTGAAATATATGTATGCATGTGAGTATTTAAATGATGTTTGGATTATTTGTCGTGTATGTGCTTATTTATAAGAAATCATGTGATAAGTTTATATTATATGGTATGTGCGCCTGTGTGTATATTTGATTGGTGGTGTAGTAGTCGAGCTGGTTAGGAATCCGTTCGGACGGAATTCATCTCATACATATTCCAAAATAGGTAATGAGTCTCGTACTAGTATTGTGTGTGTAAGCCAGCCATATGTATGTATTGTGGGATGATGTGATCTTTGATGTATCGATTGTTATGTGTGCTTCTTAGTTGGTTGTGTGATGACTGTAAATATATCCGAATGTGTCTATGTGTATGATTGAACTCATGATATGTATGGATTATATATGTTTATGTGAGAAGATGAATCGATGATTTGAAACCGATGTAAATATCAGAGGTTATAAAATGTGTTTGTTAAGTTGTATTGATATGTACGCATTTTGCATGTATATAAAATAATATGTGAATGTATATGAAACCCAAGTTTTAAGCTATTGTAAGGTTATCGTGGATTAAAGAAGGTTAGAGAAATATTATTTTGATATGGAAGAAAGAGGTTTTGGTATTAAAGATAGTTTATAACTGAACAGAATAAAATTTATTAGATTTACCGATTTGATGATATTTCAAAGATATTTAAATGTGATAAGTATTAATATGTGACTTCATGTTCAAAATTGAAATGGTTTCTTGTTATGTGACATACTTTGTGATTTCGAATTCATGTTTCGTGTGCTTTGGATGTCTAGCCACTATATTGACATTATGTAAATATGTAAATTTGATATGGGTAAAGTATAAAGGATAATAGAAAGCTGATAATTCTAAGACTCGTAACAACTTGATAATTCTGAAAAAAACTTCAATATAATTGACTTGTTTATTTTGTTTGCTAGCATGGTTACTTATTGAGTTTTTAAAACTCACACCAAACCAGTTTGCTAGTTTTGTGGGTTGGCTTCCAGATTGATCAACCACGACCGTTTTAGAAGTCCTTTTTGAGACGCGGATCACCCAAGCGGCAGTCACCCTCACAAGTGTCCTGAAAGAAGTTTTAGAAGTTTAGGTTATTTGATTTGTTGTTTTGTTTGTCGTGTTGAGCATGCCATTTGTATTAAGTAAATGATTTGATTGCTTATGATGTTGTGGGCACAGAGCCCTTGAGTGTTGATAGATGATATGGGCACGGAGCCCTTAGGTGATGATATTGATGTATTGGTGTGGACCTGAGGTCCATTTTGATATATGATGTTTGTTTCAGGTTCGTTTTGATGTTGGACTGAGATCCAGGTTTTCCGATTTTAGGATACATCATACCAAATTTTCATAAATTTATAGGCTTATGGAGATGGGTCAATCATGTCTCTTGCCGGTAGCATCTTGCCTCTGGTGGGGTGTTACATGTCCATGGTGAGAGGGGAAGGAAATTTGGAGGATACAACAATGGTGATAACATGGGATGGAGTGGAGGTTTTGAAGGTGTGGGTGATGGTACCTTTGTTGAAGCTCATGTCGAGGGGAATCTTCTTGTGTATGAAAAAATAAGGATGACGATGGTGATTTTTCATTTTCGGTTATCACAGATTAAAATCAGTTATGTATAGCACATGCATGTTACATCAAGAGTAACCCTATTGTCATATGGCATATGTTTGAGGAAATGTCTGAGAGAAATACAGTTACATAGAAAGCGATTATTGGTGAAAACTAAGGAACCTGAGGAGAATCTCAGCTACCCATTTGTTTAATCCTAGAAGAATCATCAGGTTTGAAGGTTTAAGACTTGAAACTAGAGTCATATTGGGGGAGCAAGTGAAGTCTTTGATGGCAAAATATGATGAGGTTAAGGTTAAAAAGCTTCTTCATTTTACCTTATTTAACAATGTCATGATGAATGTGTTTAGTAAAATATATGATTTTGATGAATCTAAAGATAGGCTCATGCTTAGGGAGTTGATGAGTGAAAGGTATGAGCTGTTTGTGATATTTAATTGGAGTGACCATTTTTCGATCCTAGGGTGGCTTGATTTGATAGGCTCAAAAGTGAATATGTTTGTTAGGGAGATAATACAAAAGCATAAGTCGAAAAGGATTGATGTTCTTGGGGAAATGATATTTGGAGAAGCAGACACACTAGCTATCGTGAAAGAATGAATCTTTGCAAGAATGGTATTGCACCCTAAAATCCAATCAAAAGCTCAGGCTAAAACTGTTACGGTTGTTGGCAAATCAAGGCCTATTCAAGATTCTTCATCTCTAATCTCAGGCTCTACTATACATTGACAATGTAAAGAGGTTCTTGAGAGTACCAGAATAATGGAGATCACAAATGAGATGTCTGATAAAATCACATTTTTGTTTGTTCTTTTTGCGTGTGTACATGGGGGTTGTTGATAAAAGATTGGAAATTTTTGTGGTTGGTGATTCACATAATGTACTGTTGTCCAGCACATATGCTGCTTTTGGTAGATGGGGAAGCGCTGAAACAAGGAGAAATGTCACACCAAAGAAAAGGCTTCCAAAGATGCCAAGAAACCGAATGTTGAGAATGAAATTACATACCATGATGTGGGGAAATACATTTCTATATCCATATAGAAATCTGAATTTGGACTTGAGGGCAAGTCCAATGTTTAGGAGGGATGCAATGTTAGAAAACAAATTGCAAGAGGGGAGTAAGATAGTATGAAAGAAGGAATTGGGCTTTAGGAAGAGCAGCTCACACATGTTACAGATCTCCAGTGTGTTTAGTGTACAGCAAGATGAAGAATCATAGAGATGTTGAGGGGAACTACTAATGTGATGTGGCTGCAAATTAGTTATGCTTTTATTAGGTAATGATTGTCATGTACGGTCAGAAATTATAAGAGAGGAAATCATGAATGGATGGGGATATCTTTTTGTTATTTGAATTGTTTAGGATTTGTAATCCCAGCAGCGAACTGATGATGATGAACTTTTATTTCTTGGTTGAAACAATAGTAAATTCAATTGACAAATCATTTACATTTATTTTTCTTTCATAGTGAGATCACAATATTAAAATTTGGTTACTAACAATTTCACATGCACTACCATGCCCATTTAAAATCATATAACTAATACAATACATTAATTATTATATTTGAATAATTAAAATCAAAGATTAATATACAATTTATGTTAAAATTGAATTTCATGGCACCAATGCAAAGGGTCTCACAATTGAATGAGTATTTTAGGCAATTTAAATGTGGTTAAATAACTCTAGAATGATAGTATAGGGTTAACATATTAACCATGCATAAATTTACACTTAAATGTGCATTTAGGAAGTCTAATTCCATGATATCCACTGAACATGCAACCATTACATCTTATTTACACAAACACACATTAATTAATATTTAATTGAATCTAACATTTAGATCTCTAAGCCATGAGAAATTCCATCATATGAATATGTATAAAATGATATAATTAATAAATCATATTTTATTTAATCGAATCAATATTAATAGAGAATTTTAAAATCTTATAAAAAACTTCCAAAGCTTTAACGATATAGCCCTCATTTTTCCTATCTCCATGGCCGAAAGCATCTTTCTCATTTTATATGTTTCGTGTGTGTGAGTGAGGTCCTCAATGAACGTGGTTTGTTGGTGTAAGACTCAAAATCTCATCTTGAGATTCTGAATTTGAATTTAAATAGTGTATTTCTTGTAAGAACCTAAGACAGTCAGAGATTATACCTGCTCCGCTTAAGTTCGAAATGGATAATTTAGCGATCAGATTTCAAACTATTCCAAAAAAAAAAAAAAAAAAGTGTGCGAGTGAGTAAAGAAGAACAGAAGATGATGATGAGATAAGAAGAATTGATAATATTAATATCTTTTATTATATATTTCAAATCTGTATATCGATATATTTTATTATACCAAAACCATCAAATATTAACTTGCACATACCCCTCAATAGTACAAATCTCACACGTGCATATTATTGCACATATGGGGTGGTGGGCCAGATGGAATTTATAATTTCTTCTACATGTGATTTATATTTATTTAACATTTAAATAAATTTGAATAAATTATTTGATCTGGAATGACTTCTCGCATAATAAATGTGACGAGTTTTAAAAGTTGGAAATAATTCAAATTAAAAAAAAAAAAAAATCTTATTCTATTTCAAGTTAGTTGGAAATGTATATCCTTTATATTTAGGTTGAATTCAAGTGGGTTAACATTTAAAAAAGCATAAATTCTGAATGTTTTACTTTTAAGAGAAATAAAAGAACCCATTTGCCAATGGGCTTAGTGGTAACATGTGCTCTAGTCCATCTAGAGGCAGAGACTTGTATGGATTCTCACTTCTTAAAATTGGGAGTAGAGTAGGAGTAGATATCTCTTTCCGTAGAAATAAGTTTCTGAATGTATTATAATTATATGTATTTAATGTCCCAGTAGATTTCGAAATATATAACCGTAAAATTATAATGTATTCAAAAAAAAAAAAAAAAAAAAAAAAAAAGAGCCCATTTGATTCCCCATAGTCCAAGTTATCTACATGACATGCACTAGTTAATCATGCAAGGATATTTGCAGTTTCAATTATTCTCTAGTAAAATTCATACTCCAATCAAAATCTTATCTTCATCACACTAGTATATCTTACACTTTTAAATCACTTTTAATACCTTAACCTTAATTTATTTCCTTAATATATCATCACCTCAACTATTAAAACTTCATATCTCTCCACTTTGAAAATTTGATGGGTTGTTATCTCCTTACCTCATTATTAAAGTTGAGTGTTTAAGTTACTCTTTGTTGTGGGAGTAGAATTTCTCCCTCTCCCTTTCTTTCAATAGAACAAATTTTCAAACTAGACTTAATAAGGGTGGGCATCAACCCACTGACAGGGTGGGTTTATATCAAAAAGCTGGTTTGGAAATTATCAATCCACCAAAAAATTTAAAATACTTAAGTTCTAATTATTTTTCAAGTATAAATTGGGTTTTGTTCCAACCCTAACTTTTTAAATGGGACATGTTATATTACTTGTTTTGAATGTATTTGTGTATGAGAGACTAATATACATATATGGTTTTGTTATAATATCAAGTGAAATTATTACATAATTTTATGATTTATTTTAAAATTAAATCAACTTATTCAACTAGATCCGATCTAACTCGGACTTACTTGGGCTGGATTGAATTTACAATGGTTCGAGTTGGGTAGGAAAATTTCTTACCGTCCGTTTGGGTTGAGTTGAGTTTCGACCCATATCCACCCTACCGATAATTTTTTGATCCACAAATTAATTTCGAAAATAGAGATTTTAAAAAAATGTTAATTAGACATATCTCTCACACATACTTTTCATTATGTAACTACCATGACCATTGACAACCTAACTAAACCAAATCTATGAATGCATATTAGGTACCCCAACTATTGCACCATAAGTAAAACTACCATATACACAACACAAATGATGATGAAAAGTAGCCTAATTGAATCTAACCCATTCATTAATTATATGTGATACCAAACCTTTGCTGATTTGGTTCATTAATTAACTTTGGACTTATAAACCAACTTAATATAATTCTTGATTAAGCAAATGGGGATGCTTGGTTTTGCTGAAAAAACCAATGGCCAGCAAGCACCCAATTGCCAACCATGACTCATAGTTAGTTGGCTAAAACTTTGTGGCTTTTGCCATCTTTTTGATGATATCAATTTTGTTTCATTAATGAACGGGACAATGACAAAGGCAGAGGATTTTTTTAGTGGCATTCTCAAGCTCTTGCTATCCAAAGGTTTCCGTAACCAACCAGCTGTTAAGTTGGAAAGAAAGATACTTCACTTGGCGATATCGACTAAGCATCCAGATGAATATATATATATATATATATATATATTATATATATATATATATATATATATATATATCTCATTTTTGGATGAGAATTAATTGCATATTATTAACAAAATAATTGATTTTAAATTATAAAGAAATATATTACACTGCAGTCGTCGGTTACACTCTTATTATTATTATTATTTATTATTTTTATAAACGCGGCATGTGGCAACCAATTTCCTTTTTATTGACAATTTAATCAGAAATTGATAATAAATTACAACCTAAACGATTTGCGACTAATTGAAAATAATTGAGATTAATTGAAAATTAATCAAGAAATATAAAATTGATATTTCATATGATTGAAAATAAAAAAAAATATAAAAATCATCTTTCAAAATTCTCTAAAAATAAGAAAAAAAAAATCATTCATTTATGATTAAAAAAACATAAATAATCCAAGAGTCTTTAGTTAAGTCAATATAAATATAGAGCACTTTGATATAATTATAAAAAATTATATTTATTTAATAAAATGTAATGAATTAGTGACACTCTTATTATTATTATGGTAATAATTCTTTTAAATTGAAGTATAAATTCATTTATTTTTACCGTTTTTAACGAAATCATTATTTTTTAATATAAAATTATCAATCAAAACTCTGAAAAAAAATTAACAAACTAAAAATAGATTAAAAATGAAATTGAACGATTTTGGAAATCTGAAATTGGTCAAAATTGCTAAAAAAAAATCGGTGTCAAGTGGTTAAATAGGATCACAAAATCTCATATATATATATAATTGTTCAGGATTTGCCTTCACATACCTTTCAATACAAGTTTCGAGATGAAAATTCATCCCGAATAAAATTCCGGTAAGGATTCGAGATGATTTTTCGTCTTAATTGAAAAATCGAGACGTAGTTCATGATTAAAAAATCACCATGAATCATGAATTTTCATTTAAATAGTCTCGAATCCTGAATTTTAGCCTAAAAATCATAAATCGGAATCCAAATCCGAGATCCTGGACCATTCGGTTCCAGATTGGGTCGAATGATTTTTCATATCAATTCAAAAAAAAATCAATCAGGATTTTGAGATAATTTTTTTTTTTATTCCCAATCATAATTGAGTTGGAATGAAACATTTCAATTTTCACCCCTATTTGAATCCAATCTTTTGGCATCACCATACGAAATATTATCGATTTAATTATCTGACACTTACAGAAACTCCAAACTTATACACAACTAATAAATTGATTAAAAATAGCTCACCAAATATAAATAATATTATTTTTCTATGATAATTGGCAATCATTTATCAAATCTTAGTTGGAAAATAATAAAACGAATCATAAACGAATAAACAAATCAGAGAGCTTAAATTCATATTCTATTCGTTTAATAAACGAATCGAATCGAACTGACACATTAATTAAACGAATCCATTTTCAAATCCATATTCACTTTAAAGTGAATCGAATCGAATGAATAAACGAATCATAACCCAAATTGTCACTCCTAAAAAATGACAATGGTAGATAATGTGATAAATTCTGTAACACCGTGCTACATACATGGACAATTTCTAATATATATATACACAAAAGTGATCACAACTTTGCTTGAATAAGATGTCTAAATATATATACACATTTATACAAGAAACAAAAACTAATTAATTAAGAGAAACAATCATTCTTGGGCCAATAAAGTCAAAATAAATGTATATTATTGATGGTAATTTTCGAACCAGAGAAATTTTGAATTATAAAGAATGGTATAAAAGAGATTACACTTATCGAGCTGGAGCTCAAGGTCTTTGCGAAGATGAGGGTCCAGGCCTAAGACATAGAGGCGTCCAACTCGACCAGTGGATCATATTCAATTATATTTGAAGACCGATCTGAGGATGTCAATTTTGATTTTATAACTCCGTGAATGAGACTTGGGATGAACCAACTAAGGCACAGTCACATACATTCGGGGAAGGTGATCACTAGAAGATATCAGTTAGATGCCAACGATTGAGCCACGATCTTTCAAACACTTGTCAAGAATGTTCAGGAACTACAAAGAGAAAGTGAGGGAAGTGAAGACATCTATGCCAACCCGACCTGTTAACAGATGCAAGTAAGGACGTCACTTATTTTGGTGAACCAACCCGAGGATGTTGGTCGGAGTTGCAACATTATGTTCTTGGATGGATGACGTAAGCCCTAAATAGAAGTTTGAGCCTCCCAATGATTGATGAGATAAGAGTAGGACATCGACTGATGGGACAGAAGAAGACTTCAGGCTTATTCACTGACACACGCAACCGCGCAGATTTGGTTGGAATATAGGTTGGCACATGGACAGAACGTGTAGCAGTTACCAAAAGAGGGTGAATTAATAAGGTTAAGATGGCAGAGAGTAGTGGTGTCAGACGGCAAAGCTACTACTTGTTGGGTGATTGGGGAAGAGTGCCTACACAATGATAACTTGGTAACATGGCTGACGTTAAGAGTTGGCGAAATAGTGGGTTTAAACGCACTATATAAAGGGGTTGAACTCCTAATTTGAGGGTTTTTTCTACTTCTGGAGGGTTGGTTAAAATTGATTCTCACGGTTGGCTAATTATTTTCTTAGCAATTTGGAGCATTTTTCACAACTTGTAAACAAGAGGAAAAATCTTAAGTGTGAGAGATAGATAGAGCAGGTCAGTCTAACCCAAGCTCCTATTAAAAGATTTTATTTCTTTTACATCCGTGGACGTAGGTTGGATTTATTCCGCTGAAACACGTTAAATCATTTGTCTTGTTTGTGTTTTCTGATTTGCTTGCTAAGTTTGCTTTGATTCCCAACTAACCAAACAAATTCACTGCTTGGGGGAGGTTTGTTCGGTGAATAATTTTTCTCGAATTACTCCTGAAACGAAAAACATCCATCAACATATATATAATTACCATCTTTCTCTAACTAGTGAAATAAATTATATAGCTTAGTGGTGAGTTCAATTTCGTGAACCTCATCCATGGGATATCATATCAATTCAGTTAGTTCACTGACTTCCAAAGCAAGGGAAGTTAAAGTTTGGTTAATTAGGTGTAATAAGTAGACTTAGGATTAGAAGCAAAAGTGCATGAACCATTAGTAATACCATATTATAATTCTATAATCTAATAATAATATTGCCAAAATAAAGAAAAATATTTAGACGTGGATACATATGACATCAGTATTAAGTAGTAACTAACTCAGCTTGCTATTATCCATTTCTTAATGAGTGATTTTAGCTTTATTATTGATTGTAACCCCCCAAAAAAAACCCATCCAAGAATGAATCTAATCCACGAAATTTTGTTGTGGTGCTGCTGCTGCTGCCAAACCCTAGCTCCAAAAATAAATAAATAAATAAATGAAAGATGCCCGATTCACTCACTTTTCGTGAATCAAAGGCAACCATGAACACAAGCACTTACTCAAAAAGTATTCTAAAACCAATAATGATATAAAAACTAAAATGAAATAAAATAAAGGATGATAATAATTTTATCTCCGTTTAATCCTGATTTAATTTATTTAATATTTTTCTTCTAAAACTTCCACAGGTCAACTATCAACCAACTACTAGAAGATCATTCAAATAACAAATGTATTTCATCAAAGAATTTTATTAATTTATTAAAACAATAGTAATAACAATAATAATCCACATGGTATAAGCAATTATACAATTGTGTAGATATCCATACCATCCTTTAATAATGACAACCAACCAAAGCTGGGGCGGACAAGACAAGTGATTGTTGGGTGGTTCCGAATCCGATATGATGATCGTCTTCCGGCGCCGGAAGATTAAGATCCAACGTTAGAATACTTCTTGTTGCAGCAACAGCAACAGCAGCTGGCTTCACATGATGATCATCACCAATATTATTATTATTATTATTATTATTATTATTAGCAGCTGCCCTATGCCGTCTCATGTGACCACCGAGTGCTTGCCCCGATATAAACTCCGACCCACAAATCGAACACTCATGAATTTTATTACCCTTTTGAATATGGCTGTCAGAATCAAAATCATCATCCTTAATTTTTACACTTTTTTTCTCTGCCTCTAATAATATCTTCTTGTGACTCGCCCTGTGACCACCCAGTGCTTGAAATGAAGGAAACGATCGGTTACAGGTTTTGCACTCGTACGCATAGAATCCCGCCTTGTTGTTATTACAAGTTACAGTGGCAACGAATTTTCGAGAAGTAGTGTTAAGCTTTTGAAATTTATGGCCAATTTTGGGTTGAATGATTTGGCTTCTTGGACAGTCACCTTGAGCCAACATGATCAAGCAATTAGCCATGTCTGTTTCTTCTTCTTCTTCTTCCTCTTCCTCTGTTGACTCATAAATAATTTCACCCAACGTTGTCGGAAAAGATATCGAGTTGTTGTAGCAATATTCATCAGTACCGGAAGTACCACTCGAGGAGGAGATATCGGTGGCCGCCGAGGCGAAACCAAACGGAGACGATGACCGTTGCCGCTTTGGACAGTTGCTTGCCTTGACAGTCTGGCTGTGATTGTCAGATCCCATATATGATGATGAAAAATTGAATATGAAACCAAGCAAGAATATTGAAAAGAAGAATATGCAAGTAAATGAATAAAGAGTTTAAGCAAATGTAAGGATATATAGTGGATGGTAGCAAGCTGGTGGTTGCAAATTTTACTGGCTATATATTGCTCGCTATAGCTATAAATAAATAAATAAATATATATATATATATATATATATATATATATATATATATATATATATATATATATATATATATATATATTAATGATTTTCATATCCGAACGTCTGGATTGGAAGCTGACTCATATATAAATGTGTGTAAGCCGGTTCGTTCCTGTTTAATATGAAAATTATTAAAATGTATTCTATAAATTTTGAAACGATTAGTTTATTATTGAGATAATTTTAATTTGAAAATCAAATTTTATTTTTACTGATCTATATTGGACAATACATAACAACAACAACTTTGTAACAAATAAATTTGAGGTGTGAAAAGCCGCCCACGTGAACAGTAGAGAGAGATTAGGAGTGTGCTAATTTAAGTATGAAAAATGATAAGAATATTAAAGTAAAATTAAACGGAATAAAATTAATTAACATCAAATGACGTCGTTTTGATAATAAATAAAAATAAAATAAAATAAAAAGATTAAAATGACGTCGTTTGGATGGTGATTTTGCACATATTTTAGCATATAATTGTGCCTATAGTAGACTAGAAATAAAAAATAATAATAATTTTCTCTTGTAGTGAAATTTTTTTGTATTATTTTTTTTAATATTTATGTGTTTAAATATGTGATTAATTATGTGAGCATATAATAGACTAGAAATAAAAAAATAATTTTCTCTTGTAGTGAATTTTTTTTGTATTATTTTTTTTAATATTTATGTGTTTAAATATGTGATTAATTATGTGAGCATATAATAGACTAGAAATAAAAAAATAATTTTGTCAACACTCAGGTGTTAACGTTAAGAGTCAGTTTCACAATCGCTTTCTTACAGTATTGCCAACCAAAGTCGCGGATAAACCAAAGCCGTTCACGTTAAGGGTATTCACTCCATCTCTTCTTTTAAGTGAAGTCCCACTACTACTATTATTTTTATTAAGGATATTCACGGGTCAGGTCTTGATTTATTTTTTATGAAATGGATCAAGTCAGATAATTTTTTTTAATTTGTTGTATATTTTTGATAATATGTCAATTCTTAAATATGTGATTGATAACTTCTCTAATTTTAAAGCTTGGAAGTTGGAATAAAAATTAAATATCAGAAGTCTGATAATTTTGGGCCGACTCTAATCGTTAGGTAGGTTGTGATTTAAGAGTCATATGAAATTATATTAAATATAATCAAAATATAATTATTTTTTACTATTTAATAAACATGATAAAATATTATTAAATTATTATATGAGTGATATAATATTACCGTTATATAATAGATTTTTTAGTCTTTTGGAGCACAAGTGTCCAACCTTCCAAGAAAAGAAAGAAATGCACGAGGTACATTTGACCATGTCAGGTGGATCAAGTTGACACAGGGGTCCCCATGGGTGTGGCTTGGTGGTGTAGGGTCCAGGATCCCACCTTGAGGTTCTGGGTTCGAATCTAGGGGGTGCATTTCTTGTAAGAATCTGGGATAGCCGGTGATTTTACCTGCGCCGCGGCCCAGAATGAGTAGTTTGGTGGCGGAGTTTCCATCGTTTCCAAAAAAAAAAAAAAAAAATTGACACAAGGGTATGTTCACCTTACAAGTATGAGCCCCAATAGTTAATTCTTGCCTATTTCTTATATATTTGATTATAGAATTTTCAAGTTAATTTCAAGTTCTTTAATCCACATAGGGATCGTATATGACCACACTACACTCCTCATAAGATCCGACTTTTGACCCGTTTGAATTCGGATTGGTCCCCTACTAATGTTAGTATAATATTTACCCTTAAAGGAGATATCCTCGCATCTTATAATGCAAGAACACACAAAAATAATTTAAAGGCATACGCAAAGTACAAGCATGAAAGTAGAATGCGATAAACAAGCAAAGTTTAAACGTGCGAATTTTAAAATACATTAACGAAATTACAATGATACTAGCAAAATAACCAAAATAATAAACATGCCACAACAATAAAAAAAAAATTATTAATAAAAAATATAAGGCATGCTTTTAATGGGCCTGACCGGATGTGGCTAGAAGTCTGACTGGATGTTTTGTGCAATCCAGAAACTTACATAAACATTCATATGCAAATACATATATAATTAATAGGCATTTTTGATACATTTATAACAAAATGACCATCCACTAATGGTACGTGAAGTTGTATCCCGAGTGCGGATTATATTACCGTCTATTCGAAATCGGCTATGCAACTTATGTTTGGATTTCCATCATATATACCATGGGATCATATAGCAAGATATGAGATAAGTCTAGTCAAACATATGGCAACTCTGGCCGAACATATATCACAAACCAGACACTAAAAATATCTTGACATACTTGAATAACAATAAATGAACAACACACGAATATAATCAACTAAAGTAGTAAATGAACAATATGTGCATACCATCAATTAAATCAGTTGAATGAGGCAACTAAGCATGCATAACATAATGGTAACAAGTTAACATGAAAACTGCTAAGCATGCAGTGAACTACGAAAAACAGTAAGTGCGGCTGGATATATCTATACTCGGCCGTGTGTGTGCGCATGTCCGGTCGGACGTAGGGTACATCCGGTCGGAGATACTATGTCAAAAACAGAATCTCATATTTGCAGAAATATTAAAAATGTGCTTTCAAGTCATATTTTTTTTCTCATAGCTTGGCTCTGAGGATCCTTCTGAATACTGTGTCTCTACTGGATTCATACCAGAAAGTATATAACTCCAAGGAAAGGTAGGTGTTTTTACTGTTTAGGATTTTTAGGTTTTTTTTTAGCACTTGCTTCACTTCAAAATTATTAACCTCATAAGGCCTCCAAAAACCTCCCATTTTAAAGTGAAACGGAGAGGTCTGAGGATGGAAGAATAAGTAGAATCCCCCATCCTCTAGTATTTCCCGAGTGATTGGCAATCAAAATATTAGACACAGCTCGACCTATGTCTGGCTAGATGTAGGATTTTCAAGTCATCTTTGGACGGATGTTCTGATTAGAGGGAACATAGGCAGGACATAGGTAATGTCCGGCTGGTTTTTGCCCATGTTCCCTGAAGTTTCTTTCTTTCTTGGCATTTGTCCTTACAATTCCCCAATTTTCAGTGGGTGTCCCCGTTGGGCTATGCATAAAAATAAAGTGTCTATAGTCACCCCCACTTTGGTAGACTTATGTAATGTGAGACAGTGACATGTCTGTCAAAGTCATGCATATATTTTTACCTACCTAGCTTGTCGGGCCTCGCCGGGCTCACTTGATTTTTATTGTGGGTTATCGATAAGTGGACCTTCAGGTCCCGTGATATGTCGATCGATGGTGAAATACCTCGATCACTGTTCTGATGGTTGATGGAACCACATGTCTCATGATACTCAATCGATAGAGAGATGCATCGATCTCTGCTCTAATGGTTGACGGATCCATATGTCTCCCGATGTCTCTATCGGTGGTGGACGCCTCGATCTCAGCTTTGGTAGTTGATGGACCCTCAGTCCCCCGATGCCTCAATCAGTTGCGAGATGTCTCAATCTCTACTGTCATCCTCGAAGTTGTTCCATTGGCGTTTCAAATCACGTTGGCATTTTAAATTCCAATGAATTTTCAATTACAAATTTATCTTGTTCCAAACCCTTTGGTCTTCTAATCTTTTTCCAAGTCTAGTGGCATTCCAAATGACTTTCCAACTCCCTTGGTATTCTAAAGCCATGTGCATTCCAACGGTGTTCCGAATCTATTTCCAATTCCAAGTTTGTCGTTATTCCAATTTCCAAATTTATATAACTTTTCAAATTTGATTGGCTTTCTAATTTCTGTTCCAAGTCTTTTAGTGTTCTAGGTCTATTGGTGTTCTAAATCTCTTGGTGTTCCAATTCCATCGGCATTCTAATTCCATCCAAATATGTGAGTGTTTCAATCTTATTGGCATTCTAAATCCATTAGCGTTCCAATCCACCCAACTTATTTCATCTTCTAAGGCTATTTATTTCCTTGTTGTTCGAGGAGCTCAAAAATCGCTATTTGCCTCAAGGTATTCCAGACATTTCTCTGTAGTTGGCATTCTTATTTGCACGATGGCATTCCAAACATCTTCTGTCATAAACATCTCAAAGACCGCTTCTGTCTTAGTTATTCCGAAGGCTTTTTTTGTTGTGGTCATTCAAAAACCTTCTTTGTCATAGGTTATTCCCAAAATCTAACTGCGCGGTTTAAGTCGCCCCCAGTTACCATTCCCTGGTGGGTTTCGCCCCCAATATTCATTTCTAGGCAGGCATCGTCCCCAGTATTCTTTTTTAGGCAAGCTTCACCCCAATGTCTCGTTCTTTTGACTGTCGGGTGCTTTGTGTCTTTGAGGCTTCGAGTTTTGGCTGCTACTGAGCATTTCGTGTCTTGCTTCACTTCTTGGAGACTGACGTTTGTTCAAATTTCCTATAAAAGAAATGATATATGTATGTGTATATATATATGTATGCATGCATGTATGCAAATTATCTCTAACTGCATACCCGTTCTTTGGCTTATAGGAGTGCAAGAGTCGTGATGCTCCTTTTATGAAGGTACTGTCAGACCCAATCTCATTTTCTGGTCAGGCTATCGCTCGAGATTTCCAAATCATCGACTTTGCTTTTCAAATTCTTTCATTATCATGTAATGACTCTTTATATGTTCTCAACAGTTTTCTTTGAAATCCAGTCTCTTTTCAAAGTATGAAAATTATCTAAACCCAAAATTTAATTTCAATAAAGGTTTCACATTTCAAATGATTCTCTGTGTGTATGTGTGTTTCTTTTATTAAGAATTATGAGCAGCCTGAATTGGTTTATGCATGCGTTAAGCGTATGCTAGTACTAGTACTTTAGTTCAATTTTTATCTTTTCCTCAGTCAATGTAATCTAACACTTGGTTAGGGATCAACATGATTTTAGAATTTCTCAAATGTTTTCTTATGTAGGTTTCATCCCCAGCTTCCTTAAGTTGTCAAATTATCTTTTGACGCAAGGACTGCACATTTGTGATGCGAGCCCATGGTTACTCGATAATTTCACCAATTTAATTTACTTTTCATACTCAATATTTGAGTTGTCATTTGACGTAAAAGTACTCGAAGGGTCCACGACATCCCTGGTTACTAAACAATTCAAACAGTGGAGTAATTGTTTTGTGTGGGATGCACCATTTTCTTCTCTTTTCATTTCTTTTTTCTTTTACATTTCTTTTTATTTTTTCTCATTTTCTTTAAGTGTCTTGGTCGTCTCTACAAGTTGTGCCATCATAAATTCTTTCTAAATAGACAATGCAATTCTAAGCTCAAGTTTTAGTGCGGAATTATTTTATGATAGCGTTCTACTAGTGATTCCGAAGCTAAAACTTCTTTCAAAGTTTAGACATGCTCAATTTTATCGAGAGACGTAAAATTTCACCAAGTTGAATTTATTTCATCATCGAACATTTGAAAAAAGTCATTACATGAAAAGAAAAAGTGTGATGCAAAAATCATGCTTAGGAGTGGTACCCTTCAGGATCAGGTATCTTGTGTGCGTAAATTAAATCTTGAATTTCATGTTTGAGACGGGTGCAATTGTCAGTGTCATGGCCCATTTCCTTATGGAAGTAGCAATATTGGTTTAGATCCATGTAATGAGGTATTGGGTTTGGCATCGATCTTAGTTCTAGTAGTTTTAAAAGTCTTTGTCTCTTAAGCTCATCCAAAATCTTGGACATTGGTTCTCCCAGGTCGAAGAAGTGTCGCTTCTAGACGACGCCCACTTCCGTTGTTTCATTTCCTCCTCCGTTCTTTTTATATTGCCCTCGGCTATAGAACGTTTTGTACTCGAATCTCTAGTCCACGACTGTTTTCTTCAGTTGCCTGAAGTCAAATGTAATTTTGGTTATCCATATTTTTTCACCAGTTCCAGCTCATATTGTCCGAGTTTATGCCAAGTTGGCCACGACATTCGTCAGGTTATGCAGTTTTTCTGCCATTTTGTTCACAGTTGTTTCCAATTGGTCTATGCGAGAACTGCCACTACTAGCTATTTCTGTGATTTCAAGTCGCTCTCTACCTTGTTCTCTAACCCAACAGACTGCTATGATGGTTGCATTATAAAGTGTTAGCATGATGCATGTATGCATGCAATGTATGAAATGCATGGTGTGCTCAAACATCAGCATATACCATTCCAACCTTATTCCTCCCACACATATGGTAAATTCGTATCTGCCCTAGGTTTGGTTTAGTTTATGCACCAACAGGAGTACATAAACTCGTTCTCTCTTATGCTACATGGTACTTTAATTCTGTTCCATCACTAAAAGACAAAGACCGCCCATTTACATAATGACTAATCCTAATATGAGGACCGTTCCATTTTCTAATAACGACAAATTGAACACTTAGTAATCTTGGTTATTTTGGGATGAGCTTAGAAAGGTTTAGAGATATCCAAACGGACAAAAATAAGACATACTTTTATAGAAGAAAGCCAATATGGGTATCGAACTCATGTTTAGGCACTTTTGGATCATATTTAAATATTTTAAGCCCAACAAGGTTTGCATACAAGGTGGCTTATTGTCATTTCAAAGCATTTGGCCCAATCATCATGAAATGCAAACTTGTCCCAGTTGAAAAGACCCAACAAGTTTTACATCTCAGGCAAAACGTTCAAACAACTTCAAATGATTGGGGACCCAAACACAAGCATAAGAGAAGCGTCTATAGGGTAACACATACGGGCTTTCATTTGGACTTACACTACAAGAATTATGGCTTTTAGCGTCCAAATATTTAGCGTCGAATATTGTTTCGACGCTAAAACTCACTTTTAGCGTCGAATATCATTTTCGACGCTATATGTCATATTTTTAGCGACGGAATAAATTTTCGACGCTATATGTCATATTTTTAGCGACAGAGTAAAACTTCGACGCTATATGTCATATTTTTAGCGACGGAATAAAACTTCGACGCAGAATATTAATGTTTTAGCGTCGAAAAATATTCGACGCTGAATAATTCTATTATTGCAATAATTTTTGGCGCCAAGTATTACACTTTTAGCGTCAAAAAACGGAATCGACGCCAAAAATATACTTTTAGCGTCGAATATATATCGTCGCTAAAGGTTTATGAAGTTTCCACCGACAAATCCTTGATTCTTTCGCGTCTAAATTAAATTCGACGGTAATTTTTTGATATTTAGCGTCGAAAAAACAGTTTCGACGCTAAAAACGTCAATAATTAGCGTCGAATTTGGATATTCGACGCTAAAGATAGATTAAAATGCATATTGTCACCAACCCTTCTCCCCCTCTATTTTTTCTCTCATTCTCTTCATTTTCATCCTCTGAAATCTGAGAATTTCTCCTCTACAGCCTCACATCTCTCCTAAAAATTTTCAATAAAATTGTAATCAATTTCCGATAAGGTAATTCTTCTTTCATATTTCTTTATTATTTTCAATTTTTATGATTATATGTTGTTTATATGTTGTTTGTTAGTGATTTATGATTTATATATGTAGAGTAAGTATATTAATTAATAAAATATATTTTTTTGTAAACTATTTAATTTATCAACCAAATATATATATATATGCTTAAATAAAGTATTACTGAATTAGTAATGTTGATTACTGTAAAATGATATCTAATAATTATATTATTATATTTAGGTATTCTGCTGAAATGGATAGAAATTGGATGAGCTCTCTGGATAGATTGAGTGTTGAATATCGTAATGAAGTGTCTGAGTTTATGGAAGTCGCAAAGTAACACATTGATGTAGAAGGTCGTGTTCGTTGTCCATGTGCAAATTGTTTGAATAGGAAAAAGAAGCGGTTAGATGAAGTTCATAATCATTTATACATGTCAGGAATATCACCAACTTACCGTACGTGGATTTATCACGGTGAGCAGTATCATTCTCAGTCACGGTTTTTTGATGTCGGCGAAGGGAGCAGTAGTTACAATTAACCTGCAAACGATGAGATCACCGATATTTTGCATGACTTACAAGGTCCACAACTTGGTCATAGTGTTAGTGGTGACATGCCAGTGTTAAGTGGAAATGATCAAAATTTATTTAGTGAACTATTTGATGAGGCAAAAAAAATTCCATTCGAAGGTGCTGGAATGTCGATATTGAATTTCGTTGTGAAATTATTACACATTAAAGTGATCAACAGAATGACCAACAAAAGTATCGATATGATGTTAGAGTTACTGGCCCAAATGTTACCGGTTGGAAGCGAATTGCCTAAGTCGTACTACGAGGCACAGAAAATATTGCGTGATCTGGGAATGGGGTATGAATCCATTCATGCTTGTAAGTTTGATTGTGTATTATTTCGTGCCGAGTATGAATCACTTGAACATTGTCCGATATGTGGTGAAAGTCGGTACAAAGTCCGTGGTATGGGGAAGAAAGTGCCTCAAAAGATATTGCGATATTTCCCTTTAACGTCCAGGCTGCAGAGATTGTTCATGTCACGACACACAGCGACTGATATGATGTGGCATCATGAAAAGAGGATCGGTGCGGAGGGCATACTTAGACATCCTGCGGACGGAACCGAATGGAAGGAATTTGATGACATGTACCTCCGTTTCGCTGAGGACCCCCGTAATGTCAGGTTAGGTCTTGCCTCTGATGGTTTTAACCGATTTGGGAATATGTACAACTCTTATAGCATCTGGCCCGTTATTGTCATTCCATATAACTTACCTCCATGGAAATATATGAAGGATCCGTTCATGTTTATGTAATTGCTTATCCCTGGTCCACGTTCACCTGGTAAAGATATAAATATTTACTTGAGACCATTGATCGAGGAGTTACAAACATTATGGAATGTGGGTGTGCATACCTATGATGCAGCTTCAGAGCAGTATTTTCAGTTGCATGCCGCATTATTATGGACCATTAATGATTTTCCAACATATGGTTCATTATCTGGATGGAGCACTAAGGGATACATGGCATGTCCAGTTTGTGCGGATCATATATCTTCACAACGATTACGGAATAAAATCGGATACACGGGGCACATGAGATTTCTTGAGTCGAGTCATCCTTGATGGAGGAGTAAATTATTTAACGGGCAACATGAACCCAGAGTAAGCCCAGTTGATTGTCTGCATTTGACATACTTTGCCAACATCAACATCTCAAAGACAGCACACCAGGTAAACATCCTAATAATAGAGATAAAAATCGAAAAAACGGTTACCTGAAGAGTTGAATTGGACATGAAAGAGTATTTTCTTTGAGTTAGAATATGGAGGACTCTGAGTTTGCGACATAATTTGGATGTAATGCATATAGAGAAAATATTTATGAGAGTTTAGTGGGTACACTATTCAATATTCCGGGTAAGACAAAAGACATTGTAAATGCTAGATTGGACCTACAAGATCTTAGAATTCGCAGTGAATTGCATTTACAAGTCGCCTCTCGAGGTTTTATTAAGCCTCCTGCTAGTTATGTGCTCAATTAATCGAAGAGAAAATCATTCTGTGATTGGCTGAAAATGGTTAAATTCCCTGATAATTATGCATCCAATATTGGGCGTTGGGTCAGAGATGATACAATAACAGGATTAAAGAGTCACGATTGTCATGCGCTGCTCGAGATTCTCCTTCCTGTTGGCATTCGACCTTATCTCCCTCCGAATGTATGCGACGTCGTACTTGATCTATGTGGCTTCTTTAAACAATTGTGTCAGAGGACATTAAGCACATCTGTTATTGACGACCTTGAGCGAGGAATCGTGATAATCCTATGCAAGCTGGAGCGAATTTTGCCACCCGCTTTCTTTGATGTCATGGTACATCTGGCTGTGCATTTACCGGCTGAAGCTAGAAAGAGAGGTCATGTTCATTACAGATGGATGTATCCCATTGAGAGGTACTATATATATATATATATATATATATAATATATATATATATATATATACAGTTTTATATAAGAAAATTTGTAACCGTTTTTATGTGCATAGAATTTAGTCTTAATGCAAACTTGTTGTCATATCTGCAGAGTTTTTGGAGATTACAAAAAATATGTGAAAAACAAGGCACGCCCTGAAGGTTCAATAGCTGAAACTGTTATAATAAGTGAAGCAATAACATTTTGTTCGAAGTACATGCAGAATATTGAAACTCATTTCAATCGTCGGCCACGAAACTATGATGGAGATGCAAGTAATAACCAAGAGATCACAGTGTTCCGTCAAAATTACAGACCATTTGGGACAGTAGGTGTCAAATTATTAACCCTTCAGGAAGTTCAACGTGTGCATTGGTTTATATTGAGTAATTGTGATGAAGTGCAACCGTATTTAACGTAAGTTTTTCTGGTGCATCATTACTGTATTTTTTCCATACATTAACCGTGATAATTTATTGTAGGCAACATCTAACAATGCTACAATATGATGGTGACCATAATGTTGATGAAACCCACAAAAAAAATTTCCAAAATGGTTTGAGACAACTGTAAGTTAGAATATTTTATATTTATTTTAATCCTAACATTAGACATTTCAGTTTGTTATATTAACACATATATTTCATTGTCAGATTATTAATCAAGTGCAAAATGGTCAATTGGACTCGCAATCCTCGTTGGTTTCTTTGGATTATGGGCCTCAAAAGCAGGCGTATGAGTATAGTGGATGTATTGTCAACGGAGTTAGATTTCATACCGAACAGCGAGATGTTAATCATGTGACTCAAAATTCTGGAATTGTAGTCCAAGTAGAACACGGCTCAGATGTAATTGACTTCTACGACGTATTGCAATCGGTCATTGAGTTGATATATCGACCCATACGACATATTGTGCTATTCCAATGTAAGTGGTTTGACACAAATGCCAGAAAGAGGATAATTCAAGTTAGTAATCATCTCACGTCAGTTAATGTTCAACGTTGTTGGTACAAGAATGATCCATACATTTTTTGTACGCAAGCACGTTTAGTGATATATATACATGATCCTAAGTTAGGAACTGGATGGATGGTGGTAGAAAAGTTACAACATAGGGTCATTTGGGACACACAGGAGAAAGATAGAGTTGACATATCAGATGAAACAAGAAGTCTCCAGCAATTTTGAAGTTCCTGAACAGATATTTTTGGACCAACTGTCACGTTCCTGAAAATATCACATTAACTCGAGCTAGTACAGACGTTGAGCTAATTCCTCATTCTGAAGTGAGCGTTGAAGTAGCAAGTGAAGAACAATTTGACACTGAAGATGACTTCGATTCCAGTTACGAATCCTCAAATACCGACGATAATAGTGATTAATTATGAAGTTACAGTATTTTTGATTTGGTGAATAATTTTATGGATTAATGTATGGTTGTTGATTTTAATTACTCTTTAGATATGGTTGAAATATTAACGTAATGATTATAGTATAACTATGATATATTTGTTTTTAAGTATTATTTTTAATGGTAGACATTTAGCGTCGAATTAATTCACTTTTGACGTCGAAGTCTTCGACGCCAAATATTAGGCGGCTAATGAAAAAATTACGGTTATTTTTTCGGGAAATTTAATTAAAGACATTTAGCGTCGAAATATAATAGTCGACGCTATATGTCTTTAATTTAGCGTCGAACAATAATCAACGCTAAATGTCTTTCATTTAGCGTTGACTATTGTATTTCGACGCTAGATAACTTACATTTAGCGTCGACTATTGTATTTCGACGCTAAATGTCTTACATTTACCGTCGACTATTGTATTTCGACGCTAAATAAAAATTAAATTTCCCGGAAAATAACCCTAATTTTTTCATTAGCCGCCTAATATTTGGCGTCGAAGACTTCGACGCTAAATGCCCTTTAAATCCCTAAAACCAAAAAATTTGAATCTCCCTCTCGTATTCGATTCTCCAACAGTGAAGAACGAAGGAATTTACAGGTAAGTCTCATTTGTTGATTTAAATTTGTTGATGAGGATGAATTTGATGAAATTGAGGATGAGATTGAGGATGAATTTGATGAATTTGAGATTGATGAAATTGATGATGATGATGATAGAGGATGGATTACAGTTTTACAAACAATATTTGGCGTTCATGATGATGATGTTGCTGCCCAGAACAGCAGCAATTGCTAAAAACGGATATGTATGTTTGGAATGTTTGTATGTGTCGTGTGATGAGTTTGGTGTGTCGTGATATGTATGTATTGCTTGATTGTGTGGCTTGTGATGTATTGGTTATGTGAATAATGAATGCATATGTGAAATGAATAAATGAATGAATGAATTCGAAAACGAAAGTGAGCATTCGATGTTATAAGCGCTTTTGTTAAGTTGTATTGACTTGTATGGATATGTATGGATATGTATGTATATGTATAAGAACTTTGGAATTTGATGACGCTAATGCGACAGGTTTTTGCAGATGGTACCGGGCAATCGTAAACGGGCTACCGCGACTCCATCTACATCAGCAAGGGCAACTGGCCCTGGTGATTTCTCTGCTAGCACAGGTGAGTCATGTACAGTGAAGGGTCGAGGACGCACCCGTGGCCTGGGGTTGGCTAAGTACGTTAAGGCTCACGGCCGTATCCGGATAGAGATATCAGATGATGGACACACTCAAGTCGGACAACATAATTCAGCGTTTAATACAGCCATAGGAGCTACAGCTCGATATGAAGCTCCCCAAAGCTACGTATCTTGGAGAAAGATACCGTGGGAGACGAAAATGAACCAGCTATTCCCTTCGCTACTTGTAAGTTTTCGATATTGTTTGTTATTTAACATTTTTATTTTATACTTATTTTTACTCGAATTTTCATGTAGGAATGGTTCGAATTCGATCTGACCCAAGTGAATGTCCAACAATATATTGACTACCACATGGGGAAAAGTTATAAAGATTATAGAACAAAAGTCCTGAAACCAATATTCGACGAATATGGACCTTCAAATGCTCCACAACACAAGCCTGATTTTATAGAGGAACAAGATTGGACATTCTTATGTGAGCTTTGGTCTAGCAAAAAAACGAGGTAAATTTTGAAATAAACGGAAATTTATAATTGTCTTTGTTTTTGGTACTTACAGTGTTGGTAATACAGGATAAATGTCACACAAATGCGGAAAATCGAAGTCACTTGCGTTTTAACCACCGTGGAGGTTCGAAGCCATTTATCCAACATCGTGCCAACATTCTAAGGTAAATATATCCTAACGTAAAATTTAACAGTTAATTGTTTTTACTAATCTGGAATAATATTGAATTTATTTTATGTTTATAACAGAGTAACACATGTGAGGTGCAATCATTTCCAGATTTTTCCCGAATGACGCATTACAATGAGAGAAACAGATGGATAAATGAAGAAGCCGAACGCTGCTATGTAAGTTTCAGTTTTTAAAATAAAATAATTAATATTATATATGTTAATTTTTTTTCTCAAATTCTAATATTATCTTATTTTTTGAAACAGAACGAAATGATGGAACTCCAACATCAAACTCATGAGACAGGGTCCGACCCCATACCAGATGAGCAGCAGTCGCAATTGGTTTTCAAGAATCAGACAGCTTACAACGTTGGTCTTGGCACTCGTAAGAAGCCAACGTCATCTGCACGCAATAGTGGTAATTCGGACAATGTCTCTCTTCGAGACGAGTTAGTCACCACCAAAGACGAGCTGCAACAGACTAAGGAGAAGCTACAACAGGTCACGGTGGACAACGAGAAGAAGATGATGGACCACGAGAAGAAGATGGATCAGTTGGAACAGCAACTGCTGGCTTTCCGTCAGATGTTCGAGGCCTCAATGAGTCATGGTGCATCAGGCTCGAGCGTCCCCCCATCACAGTAGCAATTAATTTTATATTTGCTTTTGTATAAACATTTTGAAAAAATAGATTTAATATAATATTTCTTTTTTCTAAAACAAATTTCAATATAATATTTCGTCATTTTGTTATTAATTACATTTTTTTTCAACTAAATTAAATATTTTAGACCAAAAAATAAGTAAATTACTAATTTTTAAAAAAATAAATTTTTTACTTTTAGCGTCGAATATTTCGACGCTAATAGTATAAAAAATGGCCGATGTAAGCGTACTATAATACTTTTTAATATACGTTAGCGTCGATATAATTCGACGCTAAAATGCAAACTTTTAGCGTCGAATATTTCGACGGTAATAGTAAAAAAAATGGTCGCTGTAAGCTTACATATAATACTTTTTAATATACTTTAGCGTCGACAATTTTCTACGCTAAAAGTTTGCATTTTTGCGTCGAATTATTTCGTCGCGAAATATAAAATATAGCGTCGGATAATTTACTTTAGCGTCGAAAAAAATTGGACGCAAATACTGTTTTTTAGCGTCGCATTTAATTATTTCGACGCTAAAAGTGATTTTCGTCGACATTTTATCGTCCATTTTTTGCGTCTAATTTTTTCGACGCTAAATGTCTTTTGCGTCGAAACCGTCGCTTATGGCGTCGAAATAATTCGACGCTAAATGGTATAATTCTTGTAGTGTTATAAGGGTAGGGCTTAGGCTCTTATTGGCGAAGCGTTGTCCACAACTTCGTTTCCCTATTCAAAGGTTCAATTGATCAATGAACATGTCTTTTTATACCTAAGAATATTAAGGGTCGTCCATAATTAGGTCTCCCCACTCAATGTTCCTATCGACCAAGTGAACGTACTTTAATACCCAAATGTATGTACCAATAAGTGATAGTTATCTTTATGTATCAATCCACCACCTTAAGTAAAAGTGGTTTCTCAATATGCAATGCCATCGGGTTAAAAAATGTATGCAAAAGATGAAGGCATGGTTCTCCTCAATCTCACCATAAATACTACATGGTATTTTTCAGGGCCGGTTCTCTATCCCTAGTGGAGTCTCCATATGTATGAGCGAAGCGAGGTTTATCTTTATATCTATGATATCGGTGACCACTACACTGTTAGTCTCACAGCCCATAGAGAGTACGGATAATCTTGCAGGGGACTAATCAGAGAATAATGAAGTCGTCACCCCGTCTGAAATGCTGAGAATGATTTAAGGCCGCACTATACCCCTCGCAAGGTCCGACCTTAAACCTGTTTGGATTCAGAATGGTCTCTTACTGATGTAAGTATAATATTTACGCTCAAATGAGGTATCATTAAATCTTATAATGCAAGAACAAAAAAAAATGAAAGGCATACGTAAAGTACAAGCATGAAAATAGAATGTGATAAACACCGATGTTTAAATATGCGAAATGTAAAATACATAATCGAAATTACAATGATACTAGCAAAATAACCAAAATGATAAACAAGTCACAACAATAAATAAATTATTGATAAAATAATATAAGGAATGCAATGGGTCTGGCCTCTTCGATGTGGCCGTGGTTGGCCGAACATCATATAAATGTCCGCTGGACTTACTAGAAGTCTGGCTGGATGTTCTGTGCAATCCAGAAACACATAAACATTCACATGCAAATACATATATAATTAATGGGCATTTTTGATACATTCATAACGAAATGACCATCCCCCAATGGTACATGGAGTTATATCTCGAGTGCAGACAATACTGCGTCCATTCGAAATCGGCTATGAGACTTACTTCCAGATTTTCATCCTATATACCACGGGATCATACAGCCAGATATGAGATAAGTCCAGCCAGACATATGGCAACTCTCGCCGGACATATATCAAAAATCAAACGATAAACAAATCGTGACATGCTTGATGGCAGCAAATGAACAACACACGTATATCATCAACCAAAATAGTAAATAAACTGTAGACTCTGATTTCAGCCAAGGTCCACAATCGAGATAATCAATTTGTAGGGCGCGAGTAAATCCTGCAAAACAAATAGAATGAATAAGGAGCTTACTGCCCACCGGTGTGGTGGAAACCGTAGACACTCCGACGCTCAAGTTAGTGATGGTATCGATCAACGTAAAGTAAACTGGTCAAGGCTTTTATGTACCTCAACCTTCTGTGGTATGCCGTGAGGGCGGTTGTGAATCAGTTTCGACTTTGTAATTGGGGTGGTCTCTTTTCGATCCCCTTGATGGTGTCTTTCTTTCTTCTTTTATAGGTATTGGTATCCTCTGTTTATCTGCCCGTTGGAGTTATTATTCATGAGGCTTTGATTCGGATGTTCCATACTCGGTAACTGATGATCTTGTCTTCTCCCTGAAACCGTCGACTTCATGGTAGTATTTATGAATGCAGATTCTTTCTTCAAGTTTGTAACCGGCGCCCGTTGATCTTCTTTATGTTCAACAGGCCTAGACCTTTGTGTAATATCTTCGTATGTGGGCCCAGTTTGCAGATGGGCTTCTAGTCTTGTGGTGTAATGTCGTTTTTGCCCTTAGAGTCAATTTTGGCCCAAACAGTTTGTCCCCTACTCTCTAAGCATGAAAGTCTTTAGGCTTGGAGAGTACTTTTGTATGTTCCGAAAATAAGTCTTCATTGTTTTCGTTTATAGCCTGTAAGGGAGTGTCCTATGCTGAGCGAACCAAATTGCTTTTAGAAAGAATCTCACTCGGCAAGTCGCATGGACCCAATGGGTGGCTCCGGATGTTTGAACCAAGTCTCATAGTGCGATTGATCCTTATCAAGCGTGATACACAGATAGTGAAAGTCCATATATAGCCATTTACATGTCGTATAAATTGGGGATACTCTTTGTCTTGACATGGCCCGTAGGAAGTCTCTGGATGAACTAACTCGACACTGTTGTATGGGAATAGCGAATGTCTTTGCTCCAATTTGACTCGACGTGAGTCATCCAGGGATGTCCCCTGTTGATTGAACCTTGAGATGGTTCAGGAGTGATTTCACTCGACTTTGTTGTATGGGACGAGTAATTTCCGTAACACAGATCTGACTCGACATGAGTCACTTGGGGGATGCCCCCTGTCGACTGAACCTTGAGGTGGTTCAGGAGTGATTTCATTCGATACTGTCGTATGGGACGAGTAATTTCCGTAACTCAGATCTGACTCGACATGAGTCACTTGGGGGATGTCCCCTGTCGACTGAACCTTGAGGTGGTTCAGGAATAATTTCACTCGACACTGTCGTAAGGGACGAGTGAATTCCATAACTAAGATGAAACTCGACATGAGTCACTTGGGGGATGTCCCCTGTCGACTGAACCTTGATGTGGTTCAGGAGTGATATCAATCGACACTGTCGTAAAGGACAAGTGAATACCATAACTCAGATATAACTCGACATGAGTCACCTGGGGGATGTCCCATGTCGACTGAACCTTGACGTGGTTCAGGAAGGATTTCACTCGACACTGTCGTGAGGGACGAGTGAATACTATAACTCAGATATAACTCGACATAAGTCACCTGGTGGATGTCCCCTGTCGACTGAACCTTGATGTGGTTCAGGAATGATTTCACTCGACACTGTCGTAAGGGACGAGTGAATTCCATAACTAAGATGAAACTCGACATGAGTCACCTGGGGGATGTCCCCTGTCAACTGAACCTTGACGTGGTTCAGGAAGGATTTCACTCGACACTGTCGTGAAGGACGAGTGAATACCATAACTCAGATATAACTCGACATGAGTCACCTGGGGGATGTCCCCTGTCGACTGAACCTTGACGTGGTTCAGGAAGGATTTCACTCGACACTGTCGTGAGGGACGAGTGAATACTATAACTCAGATATAACTCGACATAAGTCACCTGGTGGATGTCCCATGTCGACTGAACCTTGATGTGGTTCAGGAATGATTTCACTCGACATTGTCGTAAGGGACGAGTGAATTCCATAACTAAGATGAAACTCGACATGAGTCACCTGGGGGATGTCCCCTGTCAACTGAACCTTGACGTGGTTCAGGAAGGATTTCACTCGACACTGTCGTGAAGGACGAGTGAATACCATAACTCAGATATAACTCGACATGAGTCACCTGGGGGATGTCCCCTGTCGACTGAACCTTGACGTGGTTCAGGAAGGATTTCACTCGACACTGTCGTGAGGGACGAGTGAATACCATATCTCAGATATAACTCGACATGAGTCACCTGGGGGATGTCCCCTGTCGACTGAACCTTGATGTGGTTCAGGAATGATTTCACTCGACACTGTCGTAAGGGACGAGTGAATTCCATAACTAAGATGAAACTCACATGAGTCACCTGGGGGATGTCCCCTGTCGACTGAACCTTGACGTGGTTCAGGAAGGATTTCACTCGACACTGTCGTGAAGGACGAGTGAATACCATAACTCAGATATAACTCGACATGAGTCACCTGGGGGATGTCCCCTGTCGACTGAACCTTGACGTGGTTCAGGAAGGATTTCACTCGACACTGTCGTGAGGGACGAGTGAATACCATATCTCAGATATAACTCGACATGAGTCACCTGTGGGATGTCCCCTGTCGACTGAACCTGATGTGGTTCAGGAATGATTTCACTCGACACTGTCGTAAGGGATGAGTGAATTCCATAACTAAGATGAAACTCGACATGAGTCATCTGGGGGATGTCCCCTGTCGACTGAACCTTGATGTGGTTCAGGAATGATTTCACTCGGACATGCGTAAGAGACGAGTGAATTGTATAACTCAAATCTGACTCGACATGAGTCATCTGGGGGATGTCCCCAGTTCGACGTTCTCCATACCGTAATACTTTGACCCAGTTCAACTGTTATTAATGCAAACCCTATCGCGGATTACGAGGATTTTTGGCGGGAATATTGGCGCCAAATTGAGTATGGGTGTATAAAAGGGGTATGGGCGTTTCACTTTTCCTCATTGGAACGTCGAGTAATGAGAGCTCTCAAGGTATTCTTCACTAACTTCCTCTTGTTCTTCAATTCTTTTGAGCATTCATGCAATATTC
>SKCR01043731.1:0-36622 GCA_019454045.1 Zanthoxylum bungeanum
CCTCGAATAACATATAATTTTTTCTTAAAATAAATTGAAGTCGTTTGAAAATATATTGATAAAACTATTATGTTATCCAAAAATAAAATATGCATATTCGAAAAAAAATGATAATATCTATTACATAAATATATTATATAAATCACGATATATATTAGAAATTAAAATTAGTGTTTTCTATCTTATTGTTTGGTCCGAAACTTATTAAAAAATTGATATCTCATTATAATTATTTCATTTAAGTCATTGTACTATATATAATTTACATATTTTTTATAAATATTAAGATACTTTCTATTTATATTTATATAAAATTATAAATAATAATTTGAATATATTTATTGAAAATTTTAAGAATAACTTAAATAGATAATTGGGAGGGGTGGTGATTTTTCATGATCCATATTCATTCCCTTAATAATAAATGAGTATCAGATTTTTCTTGTTCCCATCTCTGACATTAATTTTTCAAAATTTCATCATGGAGGGCTCCGTCCCCTTGAGATTTATGACATCCTCAGTCATCTCTTTAATTCATAAAACTTTACCATCAATTTGTAAATAAGATCATGCTAACGAGTGCCCTAAGGATACTCATTAAGGATCTATTTAAGAAAAATTTTCACATCACTTTTATGGAAAATATAAAAAACTATCAAAATATTAACTATTTTTTCATTTTTCTCATGAAAATTTTCCGAATTCTTAATGAATGTCCTTAGGACATTCGTTAATATTTCCCTTAGTAAATACGATTTAGAGATTTTCACTGATCCCCTGTGCTAGGCCCCACGCCACTTCATCTCCTTCCCATAAGAATGATTCAGTGAGTACCAGCATTTATAAGTTTGGTGTACCATCACAATCATCAAAACATATACCATATTTTGACTACGAGTCCCATCCAGTTGGTCCCACACACATTATACAAAATCAAGATCACTATCTGTATCGCTCTCGCCATAGCATGAGGGGCCCTACACTAGATCATGATTTTTATAGGGTGCTAATTAAGCGTTAATTCCTCCACCAGCAAGATCACAACCACAACATTTTGTTGACCAGCCACGGCTTACAGTTGGCATCCATACCCAGGGCAAGAAGGTAAAATAGTTGATTAGATTCCATTATTCCTTATGTTTCCTTATAAGCCAAAGCAAAGTAAAAAGGGCAAAAAAAGGATTGCTGCAGATTTAAACTAATTATATATAAACCCTCTGGTTAAAACAAATAATAATCCTGTACTGTGTCACAGTTACAGTATCTTTTTTCTGAGTTGTCCAATCAGAGATTCACACTTGTCAAAGAAAGGCATCTTCTTTGATATCACCTTTATATAAAGGACATGATAAGAATTATATAACATGTTAAATAAAATTATCATTAATTAATTTTTTATTTTTTTTTACGAGGTGATTAGATAATAAATTTTTTCCATATCTATAACTATAAGAGATTTGAGTGTAAGAAGGGAGATTTGGTGTGGGACCACTTGTGTTTGGTGAGTGATCATGAGAGTGATGGAGCTTAGGTACTGCATAATGAGTATTATTTCTCAAAAGAAATGGTGGGTTAGTTGGCAATTCAGGTAAAAAAAAAAGGTCTGATTAAAATAGTTGGCAAATGTGTCAGTTAAAAGTACTTTAAAGAAGCAAGCAAGCTTGGGTTTCAAGGGAAGAACAATAATAATAACTTACAAGGGGTAAAGAGATAGGGAGGTAAAGAGATTAATTAGATTCTGTAATAATTTAGAGAACAAGGGCAGTTGGTGGAGTAGTTAGTGTGTCTTTTAAAATCATACATGTCACCTGTTTGCTTGGGCAGGTAAGCAGAGACGCTCTTTCTTTCTCACTATATGTGCTTTGACTGCATAGCCTTAGTAGCTCTCTATATTTCCATGTGATCTATGGAAGTTGGAATTTGATACCTCTTTTGTTGTTTTTTTTACTCTTGTTAAATTTTTACAGGCATTTAATGCTCTCTGATGCACTATCAAACACCCACTTTAGGTGGACTGTGAAAAGAAGCTCTGCCCATTTTAGTTTTTGCATAATTCAAGTATAATTTGATGCTTTTTGGCCTTTTTTAGGTATCTACCTGAGAATATCTCAAAAGGGTTTCTTCATTTTCCTTCTTTTGGTCTTGGGGTTGTTGGGTTTTGATTCAAAACTTGAGAGCTAGTTTTTGTTTTTGCTCATTAGTGCTTTTCTAAGCACCACTTTCCATTTGATATCCTTTGTTTGAAGCTTTGAGTTGATCCTCCTCAATTGGGTTTTAAGTTGACGAGGTCCAAGCCTTGCTAACACCAACCAATCACATTGGGGGTGTCCTTGAGTGGAGAATGTGAAAAATTAGTTCTTGTTAAGCAAAAGAGAAAAAGGAATCTGCTTTCTTTTTTGTTAGTGTGGTGAGCTGTTACTTAGCTAATGCTTCTTTGTTTGTGTACTTTATGCTCTGAAAGGTTCACTTTCTTGTCTGTGTGAAGCATTTTCTTCTTTTAGCTTGCATGTTAGAATAGACCCGATCCTATGGTTTTTGAAAGATGAGTTAATAGCTGGTGCTTCTTAGATATTATGCCTGATAGATTGGATTTTCACTTTTACTTTGGGTCTACGGGAATTGGGATGCTGCAATGAGGGATTTCTTTTACTTTAATATCTTATCAGTTTTATAAAGCTGCCAAGGATACTTGTTCCTTGTTGAGTCCTGCAAGATATCACCAGCTAATTTTGGTCAAACTCCATTTTTTTTTTTGTCAGTTCCTTTCTGTTTATTACCCATTTTTAGTCCTGGTCTGAGCCATTTGTTGACTAGGGGTTTCATTTCACTTAATAGATTTGAGACAAAATATGGGTGGTGGTGACAATGATGAAATGGGGTTTCAGCATAGAAATAAGAGTGCTGTGAATTGTCCACCTTCAGGGATGAACCCAGTGTCAATGTACAAGTCTGCAAGTGGGGCAGACCATTTCTTTGTTTCTGGGTGGGATCCAATTGTTCCAAATTTTTCATTGAATCATGGTGAAAACTTTGGAGTCTCTTCTATAGTTTCTCACAATGAATTTGCCACTTCTTACCCTGTTGCACTGGAAAACCAGGGAATTAGTAGCACGTCCAACTTAGATCAATATTCATCTGATCCAAGTTTTGTTGAGCTGGTGCCAAAGATTCCATGCTTCGGAAGTGGTAATTTCTCAGAAATGATTAGTTCCTTTGGCCTACCTGAAAATGCTCAGATTGCTAGCAGTGGGTGTCCTCCAAATTATGTTCCAAATAAGGAGGGATGCAATGAAAGAACTTCAACAAATGTTTCACAATCTTATGAGGACCGTCAGATCTCAGAAGAGGCAGCTATAGGAGTTTCAACCAATGGAAAGACAAGAAAACGAACACCTGAGTCGAATTCTCTTCTCAATCTAGATAAGGTAAATTGACTAGCATATCATCTTCATACCAGTAAGGAATTTAAAGATTTGTGTTCCCTTTTAGGTTGCCTAGCAACCCATACGAATGTTATTGCTTTGGTAAACTTTGTAGAATGCTGAAGTGGAGCTTCAGAGGGATCCTTCTGGAGACAGCTCTGGCATTTTGAAAGAACAAAATGAGAAGAAACAAAAAATTGAGCAGAACACCGGTGCAAATATGCATGGTAAACAAGCTGCTAAACAAGCCAAAGATAGTTCTAACAGTGGAGAGGCTCCTAAAGAATATATTCATATGAGAGCCAAAAGGGGCCAGGCTACTAATAGCCACAGCCTTGCAGAAAGGGTACATCCTTGCATTAACATGTAAAAAATTATAAAATTTTGGGAGTTTTCTTTCTGTTAAACGGAGTGGGGTGCTTTCAGGTGAGAAGGGAAAAGATAAGCGAGCGGATGAGATTGCTTCAAGAACTTGTTCCTGGATGCAATAAGGTAATTAGCGGAGGCATAGCTTGTCAATTCAACCCTGTTTTTTTCTTAATATATGAAAACAAATGCTTATTTGTCTGGTATTATGTTTTGTTTTAGATCACTGGTAAGGCAGTAATGCTGGATGAAATTATCAACTATGTGCAATCACTGCAACAGCAGGTTGAGGTATGCTATTTTCTGGCTGTAATTTGGGGCATTTTAATCTTCATTTAACTTATTTAATTCACTATTTAAAATTGTCAATGAATTACATTGCTCGTAATGATTATTAAATTTGTTAATGGTTCTAAACTAAAAAGAAAAATCATTTTATACATAGTTAGCAGTATTACTAGCATCATGGTTGACAAGTCAGTTGCTTGCATTTGAATGTTTTACGTATTTTGACCAGGTCTGTACTTGCTTTGTTGTTACAGTTTTTATCGATGAAACTTGCCACCGTCAACCCAGAACTGAACATTGATAATATACAAAGGATTCTCTCAAAAGATGTAGGTCCCAATAATACTCATATTGTGAGAAATTTATCGGTTTTTTCATTTAATACTTTCAAGTGTTTATGGTACAATATGAATTCTTTGTTATTTTCCATGTAGATTGTCCATTCACGTAGTGGTGGTGCAGCTATTATCGGATGTAGTTCTGGAATTAACTCCTCTAGGCCGTACCCACCTGGTATTTTCCACGGAACCATGCCAAGTATTGCTAGTGCTGCTCCACAATTTCCTCCCTTGCCTCAGGTATAAGAAAGATCTTTATTATATCTTCTTTCATATTTTGCTCATTAACAGTACTTATACAAGGCATTTCTTTTACACATACAGGCTGTATTAGACCATGAGTTTCAAAGTCTTTTTCAAATAGGATATGATTCCACCCCAGCTGTGGACAGCTTGGCACCGAACGGTAAGTGGCAAGTAACTACTATCTAATGTTCAATGTGTAAGCTTTCCCCTCACCCTACTCTTACTTTGACGTTCAATTGCTTTCAGCAGGGCGCTTTAAATCGGAGCTCTAAAAGTTCTGCTAACAGAGAATCCAGAAGTTCCAAATTGACTGCAAAAGTAACTTTTAGAAAAGAAAGAAACGAAAAATCAGTTGTATAGGTTCTCAAGTTCCTAACGGTTAGCTCTTCGAACTTTTAGCAGAAGAAGACGACTTGGTAGAATCCCAATCCACAATCCATGTATATTATTCAGACAGCAAATGGGGCTTTGATTGGTCATAATTGTTTTCCATTGGTGTTGTAGATTAGAGGAAGTGTGTGTGAAACTTGTCACTGTTTTAAGGAAACAATTGTTCAATAAAAATGTCCTGGAGATTGAGATAAAAGTTCTAAATTTATCTCCCTTCCTTCTTACGCATTATTTTTCTGCAATAAAATTTTGATGTGTTTCTTCAACAGGAGTTCTCATGATTTAAGTTCTTAAAGATGGCAGTTTACACATTCCACGTGATGCAAATATTACAAATTAGTGGACACATACTGTCTTTCGGAGGGGATTTTATAATTTTTAAGGGTTTAATTTATAAATTCATGAAATATTTATATTATTTATTTAGTACTAACCCGTTTGAAAAAAAAAATAGATCAGATCAAAACTTCCCTCTATAGATCCCTTTAATCAAATACCTCTCAAGTGTAAGAAAATTTCAAGAACCCTTATCTACCATTTGAATGAATAATGGGTTATTTCATAAGAACCTATTTGAAGCGTTTAATGGATGGAGCTATAAGAACAGCTTTTAATTCAAAATATCCATTTACTAACGATTAAGTTCTGCATTGGATTGGGTGGCACCAAATTTCAAATACGATTTACAAGTAAAGCATTTTCCGAGAAATGTCATATATTATAATTTTTAAGAATTATGTTTGTTAACATCCTAAAGAAAAAAGAAAAGAAAATTCTACAAATACAAAACAAATTGTAACAAAGCACGTCAATTTTTATAAGCATTCAGCTCCCTCAAGACTTCTTAGAACAAGGGAAGCAGATGACAGCTTGTCTTGAAAGAAGTTAGTTCGTATTATTTCCATTTTCAGCGAACCCCGATTTCAGTTACTAGGAGGAGCTCGGTAATATGCAGGGACAGTTGCAGGGAAGAACATTTGTCGCACTCCTTCTGCCTTCATAATAGGGAAGATGATTCCTGATGCACTCTGCAACAGAATAATTTAAATTTTAACCTTTGAATTGATTAGAATTTAGAAACATATAATTATAAAAGAAAATCAGATTATCAGAATAGCTGGTAGATTTATGACAATTAATATGTACCGTAATTATTCTTGCTCCAATCCAGATGCGATAAGGTGAAGGAAATGGCAGTAATAATCGACCAACACCATATATTGCAACAGCAAAGAAATGGAGAACCAAGATTAATGGACGAGGATTTAAGCCTGAGAGTAGAGAGACGGGTCCTGAAGAGAATATACCTCCAAGACTTAGATAATCAAAACAAGCCTGACGCATTTCCTTCCTTGCTTCATCAGGCGAAGCAGAAAAAACCTGGTACAAGGCACCGGCCAATGTATTGATAGTGGACGCCACTGGCTGCAAATCCAAACATCATAAGAACCTGAATTTACTAGAGTTGTATAGACTTCTATCATTAGAATGGCATTTGAATATGTTTTAATACAATCTGAAGATCAAGTAATGTCAGCATTAATGATTTTCCTTATGTAAGACAACCAGGAAGAGAAAAGAAAATGCCAATAAAACAGCTTGAAAATGAGTAGTGTTTTACATCTTATCTTCACAAGTTACCTTACGCAAGGTGTAAAAGGATTCAAGGTATTTGCCGAGTGCTGGTGCATCATTCAGGCTATGTAAACGCCTGAGAAGGTTACGCAGGATAACAATATCAGACAATGCCACAGTCATTCCTCCCCCAGTTAACGGATGGCGCATGTTGAATGCATCCCCCATCAAAAGAGCTCCAGGAGTGGGATGGGGAGCAGCTGGCATACTTCTATTTGGCATTGTTTTAATATTTCCTCCATCGACAGCAGCAACAAATGAATCAAAGATTTCAAGTGGAATCTGTAACGTACATGGAAAATGATCGCACAAGGGACCATTAAACATAAAGATATTGAAGAAAATTGTTCTATAAAAGAAAAACTAATTACCATTACCAGAAAGAAAATGCAGTGGAAATCATATACCTGAGGAGCAACTACTGTCTTCAAATAATTTGCCATTTCACCATTTGAAATGGAAGGGACCTTCTGACCGGGTATATCAACCAGACACCGAACCTCATTGCTACTGATTGGATAAAACAAAATGGGGGAAGGGTCTGCTAGTACAACATGCCCATGATTTGCAAATGGAAGATTGCAATTCTCAAGGACCAAGCCAACAAAACAGGAGGGCACATCTACCTGCAGAATAATAAAGACAATTTTTAATTCTGGAATTTTTAGGTTTTTGGTGAAAGCTTGCACCGATATTTGAGAAGGTAAAACCCATAGTCCAGTTCAATTGTTAACGACAGTTAAATTTTTACACGACCAAACTGTCTCTCTCTCACCTTAGGATTGGAAAGTGAGCGACGCAAATTCGAAAAACAGCCATCACAAACAATTGTCAAAGGAGCACATGCTGTCAGTTCTTCGCCAGCTTTAGTCTTGTATTGCACACCTTTAATTGTCCCTTTTTCTTCAAGCAGGGAAGTGACTGTTCCTTGCTCCAATAGTACACTATCACCAATTAAAAAAGGCATAAGTACCAATGAATAGGATAGAAATATGGTTTTAGAGAAGACAACATTTTGATATGAATCACCTCTTACAACATACATCAGAGAGTTACCAAATATTGTATAGGTATCCTTACAAATTACAATAGGATAATTCACAGACATTGCCTGCATTGACTAAAAGATTTTTAACCAATTCACCATATAAATGCACCAGTAAGAAAATATCCGATAAGATCTGCCATTTAAGACTGTAAAATGCTGCATTTTGGTGACAATTCACAATGACTTCTAACTTAGGTTCAATGCAGAACTAAATTAAGCCATTCAATTGTGCTGACAGACAAGCATAAATTGTCTGAGAAGCATGAAAATCATTTTGAACCAGTCAAACTTTCGATTTTCGAGAGAATGTGTCATTTTCAAAATGGAAAATGCAATAAGATATAAGGAACATGATGAACCAAAAAATGGATAAACATCTAAAAAAAATTGGAGCTACATATACTTTGGAAGTGAAGAAGCTTTTTGCCGCAGCCTCTGTATGAAACGTCCATTGTGAAATCCCCTCCCTGCAACATCCGAGTGAAACTTTTCCAAGGGATATGATAGTCTGGTATCATTTCCATCTTTGAAAAGTGCATAACCAAAAACCCGCTGAGCATCAATTTCCTCCACGCAATCTGCAGGAAAGACATTTGGTTAAGCAAAATGCATAAAGCTATAAATTGTTTGATGCCAATTACGTCATCAAATATAAATAGTAACATTAAAGACTTTTCTATGTAATTACAAAGTTTAACTTTCACCCACCTTCAAGTCCTAATTCGATTAATTTGAGGTAGCCCCCTGGTTGCAGCAACTCACCAACAATTCGGTCAGGCTCCGATAAATCTCTTTCAATCACATGCACTCGACGTCCATCCTGCACTTGAAATTGCAAAATCAATAATCTACAAAATTAACACGTACTTTAAAATATTATATGTAGATGAAGTAAACCTAAAACCAGACATTACACTGTTTTAGAAATGCTAAAGACGAGCACAAAGTCAAAAATCACGAACACAAGTTCAATCATAATTAAATGGCTGTTACTCTATAGATGCATCACAGCGGTTAAGATATTTTATACACCCTACATAACAGTAGTGAAGATATATTGTACACCCTTCAAAACAGCGGTGAAGATATTTTATACCCCCTACATAACAGTAGTGAGGATGTATTATACACCCTACATAAGAGTGGTGAAGATATATTACACACCCCACGTAAGAGTGGTGAAGATATATTATACACCCTACATAACAGTGGTGATGCTATATCCCGCTTTGGAGACAAACTTTCATGCAATAGTAGACAATAATAGTTCCAAATTACCTTGTGTTAGCAAAGCATTATTCTTGCTCCTAGAAATCAACAAATAATAGAAAAGGGCCACTGTAAGATAATGGATGCATTTGCAACAAGAAATCAAAACAGTTCATTTTCCAGTAATGTTATTTAACCACAAAGAAATTTGCGATAATTATCAATAGCAAACAAATCTTTAAGCCAACTGATAAGGACTGATTTTCCTATCCAGAAAAAGTCACAATCTCCGTGTCATATATGGGCTCTTAATAAATTTTTTTAAGGGGATACTAATCAAAAGGGAAAATTACCATACACTGTTAGGCTTACATCTATTCGAGTTGCAGCTACAAAATTGATCAGCTAACTTGGAAACAGAACAAATTTTCAAATGTCATAAACCAATCACACATGCAAAAGCAAAAAGATATTAAGAAACTCTGAGAAAAAAGAGCTTCTATTAACTGTCTAGTGATTCAAATATCACATCAAAAATAAATATTTTTGGTTAGATCTGTATTAAATAAATAATCATGGAGCCTATCTATTAAAGCATATTCCCTATAACACGATAATTTCATTATCACTAAGCTTCAAAAAATTCAAATCAGAATTTTATGGCAAGGAAGAGAGAGTTACAATGGTTTCCTGCTCAGAGGCCAAGAATGTTACCGGCAAGCTTTTAAAAAAATAAATAAAATAAAATAAAATTTTGACTTGTTGACCATTGGATTCAAAATTTGCAATAAATTAATCGAAAAACATAAATCCGGGGTTCCCGACAAGAAATATGCGGTGAAAACTTTTAAAATAAATACACAAGTAAATATAATTAAAGATAAAAAACCTTGGCGAGAGTGTGAGCGAGAGCGGCGCCAGCGACGCCGGCGCCGACAATGATGACGTCGGAACGGAAAAGGCATTCTCCATTTAGAAGAAGAGCGGGCGTCGGGGTCTTGTGGAAGGAATCTGTAGCGGCGGTGTTGTTCTTCTTCATAACAAAATTATACAAAGCAAAGAGGCCGAGGTTATAGAAGGCCACCAATCCCAACACGGCGCCCAATAACAGCCCCCACGTGAACTGATCCGCCATTTCACAGAAACCAAAAACGACGACGTCCTGTCCTTTCCTCACCTCCCCTCTTCTCTCGTCTCTCTCTCTCTTGTTTCTGTTTCTGTTTTCCTGTTAGGCTGAAGCGTCTTTAAAATGTTTTATAGGCCCCTCACGTCTTCGCGGGTCCGCAAGGAAATTACAAATCACACCCACCACGCAGTACACATTGCCGTTGTTTTACTTTTGAAAGTTAGCTAACTTGGCACATTACATCTTTTCTTATTCATCCACTTAAAGCTATTTTTGGTTTGTTTCCATCCGCGAATTGATTTTTTTTTTTTAAATAAAAAATAAAATTACCGTCAGATCACCGGATCTAGACTTAAACGGAACAGCTAAAACATCTGATTATTTCATGTTCTTACAAAAAGTGCACCATTGAATTTGAACATAGCACTTGGGCAACCATCAATGATTTTGACAAAAACCAAATTATTTGATGCATCTATGGATGATGTAAATTTAGACGGCTTTTCACATCATTATAAAAATATTTGAAATATCTTATAATAGATTAAAATTATTCATTTTGTCTAATGTAGTTGATTATATTGTATATCTTGTGACACTTAAATAGTTAAATGGTATGTGTTTGATCTATTTTTTAAACATAAGCTTTCACTTACGAGTTGTTATGTGTTATGAAGTTCGTGCACATACCCATATCATAATTTCTTACTTAGAACGAATAACATAATTATGGAGTTATCCTAATACTTGTTAGAGGATGGGGGAATAATTTTTTATTTAAAAAAAAGTTCAAAAATACTTAAATAAATAGCACTCAAAACTGATAATTAATATCCGAGTTTTTAAAATTTTATTATATGTACAAAATTATATTTGAGTAATATTACATTTAGCCAACTGGTGTGATATACATGTGGTCTCGTATAATTTATTGATGAGCTGTCAATATATCTATATTTACCGCTCATCTATCTTGCATTTTGTGGGTTATTTCGAGCTTTATCAGTGTGTTGATGTGTTTTAGGTATATTTTATAGGTTTGGATCATATTAAGACCCCAGAATTATCGAGAGAAAAATTGGCAAAATCAAAGCGAATTAAGAAGGAAATCTCTTATCAACCTTTATAAAAAGAACAAGTTCGTCTTAAACCCTAAATATCATACGTTTGGAGACCACAAAGTAGATAAAAATACCTAGAGCAATACAATATCCAGACTCTCAAACAGTACTAAAGATTGAAACAAATGATATCATCATAAGTTCTTTCTATCATTTTCTCTTTCAATTTATTTTTATGAGTTCTTAGCTTGTAATAATGGATTGGTTGTGTTTATTGAATATCATGTGTAAATAGTTCATTAGTTTAGGGTTGTAATGGATTCTAAGCACAATAATATAATTTAAACTCTAACTTTTTGTTCTTTTGAGTAATGATCTGTGTTATTTATCACTGTACGTTTTTAACGCATTTTATTATCTGAACAACAATAGAATAAGTGTGGTAAACCACTAGAAACTTGGAAAATGGAATTTGGGTTTAACCTTGGGAATAATAGCGTGTAATCGTAATTCTTAATGAATAGATTGTTATTGTCATATCACTGAAGATGAATTTTGATGATGCAACACTATAAGACTTAGACGCGCATTAACAGATATTACAAAAATATGTCACAGCATATTGAAGGTGAAGAGTAATGGATGTGAAGATTATTGCTTATTGAATAAAATCTTGTGTGGTCTTAGCTTATGGATCTCTTTATAAGTGAGTTGATAATTTAAGTACTTCAAGCTCATATGACATATGGACATTCTTTTAGATGCATTAGGGTCATGTGCAAAATATTTTCAACTTTCGAATCCTGCATTTTCTGCATTGAGATCAGCATATCGATCACCCGCATCGGCATACCGGTGACCCTACTATGCCTTGGGCAGTTTTACATCATCTCTGGAACCGGTCAGCTAGAGTTTTCATATTTATTGGAACTGGTATTGAGCATACTGACATTCATACCTGTCAACTTTCTTATTCTACATGCTATATGGAATTGATATGATCCATATCAATCTTCATACCGGTTAGTAATTCGATTTTTTATTGCACTTACCGGTGTTAAACGATATTATTTTATAGCCATTATTATGGCAAATTGGCATACCGGCCTCATCGCAAACAACATAGACTGCCTTCATTTTCTTTATAAATTTAGTCTCTATTTCATTTTTGCAACTCTACTGTCTACACAACCTTCATACATTTTTATAATAAGCAAGATTATATAGTTTTATAAATCTTCTTTATCATACACTCTAATAGTCAAAACTTGCACACTACACCTTCATTATCATTTGTAATGAGCTTATAATACCTGGGTTGTAACTCACATCCAAAATCTTCATTATCTTTTGTGAGTGCCCAAGTGGCATTGTAAATTTTACTATTCAAACACTTGAGGTTGGAAATATCTTGTTGAGTAGGTATACTCAAAAAGTTGTATTTGGTTGTAAAATGTTTGTGAGTGAGGCAATTGAGAAAACTCATCATAAAGGTTTAAAAAGTGAGCTTATGTGATAAAATAATTGTGTAAAGGTATGGAGTTAACCTATTGGACAAAACTTTTAGTTACGAGTTAGACACGAAATACTTTGTGTAAGTTGTGGATTCAACTTAGTGAAAATCTTCAAGTGTGGCTTGGGGGAGTGGACTCATGCAAAGAATTGGTCTAACCACAATAAATCACATGTGTCATTTTCTTTATCCATTAACTTTTAATTATTGCATATTAATTAGTAACTTGCATATTGGTAATGTATTGTGATTGATAAACTTAATTGGTAAAACTACTACTTAGTAGCGTAAAATCGACCAGAATTTTAATTCTGTAATTTTATGTCGTTACCCAATCAACTCCCCTTATTGGGTATAGAGATTGCTTATTGTATGTGCTTGTAGGCAATTTCATAAATTTATGTGCATGATAAAATTATACCTACAGGGCATGCATAGCCAATAGTATAATATGTTCTTAATGAGTTTGACTTAGGTTAATTATCATAGAGCTTGTAGATAAGTTATTACTATAAGTTTATAACTCATGTTAATTGCTCAATTAGATAAAAAGTGTATAAAACTTGTTCACATGCTTATTTAAAGTTGCAACTCTATATTCTCATCCTCATAAAGATTTACAAAGTAATTTTAATTTTCTATTTTGATTATATTAATTTAATCAACTCTCTCTTACTCTAATTGTTTAATTTTAGTCAAGTTATATCAAGTTTTAGTATTAATAGAATTACTAATAAGTTAATGTGGGTTCGACATCTGACTTTTTTATCATTATATTACTTGAACGATACATGCGATTGCGTGCAGTAATAAAATCGCGACCATTTAGCATGGGACAATATTTTTCGTAACATCGTTAGGACTATAAATTATGTGTTAATAAAATCTCCTCACATTAATCTTTTACAAATTAAGGCAATAAAGTAATCACGACACGCTGTTTATTTGTATAATATCTTATATCTATCACAGTCTTCAAGTTTAATGGCTTGGTGGTGTATGGTTCATGATCTCACATTGAGGTCCTGAACCCATGTAATATGTTTCTTGTAAGAGTTTGAGACAACCAGATAATGAGTGATTTGACGGTTGAGTTTTCCAATGATTTTAAAAAAAAATATTATATTTATCACATGTTTTATTAGTTGAGATATAAATTCCATGAGTATGATATATATATATATATTGCATCCCTTCACAATCATATTACAAAGGTATAATACAAATAATGAATTTAGATATTGTTGATGGTGTTTTCAGGCACTATGTTATTTAAGCAGCACGACAGGGGTAAAAAAGGTAATTCACTTCTCAGTCAAGATTATTAATGCCGACCCGACCACTAAAGAGTCAACAATAAGAGGCCGGGAACTTTACGGTTAGTGACCGAGCACTTGAGTTCAAGATGACCGGGCAATTATCAGGTCGACAGCAGCATTCTCAGTACAAAAGACTATTATGACCGACCACATGAAGACCGAGCATAGGGCAAGACATGTTCGGGAAATAAGGCATTCTATCTATACAAGATAATATAATAAGTTATCATACTTTCATGGGGTAAACTAGTAAGTCAATGTCCTAGTATGATAAAGAAAGTAAAGGTAGTTTTGATTAGGAATCCTTATGAGAAAAGGGAATAGTTTTGACTAAGAATTCTTATGGGAAAAGGGAATAGTTTCAACTAGGAAATTCTTATAGGAGAAGGAATATGATTTCTACACTATTATAAATAGGAGGGTAGAGGAGGGAGATCATGATCAGAATCATTACCATCAGACTTGTAAAAAACAAGAAGCAGAGCTGAGAATCGTGTTTGAGTAATAAAAGTATCATCCTTTTTGTGCCCGTGGACGTAGGTCGGATCCAAATCCACCGAACCACGTTAAATCTCCTTGTTGATTGGTGTGTTTATCTGTTTTTTGCTAAGTTTGCCTTTGGTCCCCCATAACCAAACAAATTCACTATTGAAGGAGGATTACCTCGGAGGTGATATTCCAATATTACCCTGAGACCAAAATCAGCCGTCAACAGATATCATGTTGAGTTAATAGACATTGCATATTTAATAATAGGGTGCCCCTAAGTGTGGTTTGGTGGCAAACGACTTAAGATTTGATTATCAGATATTGAGTTCAAGATAGACAATGCATATTTAATAATAGGGTGCCCCTAAGTGTGGTTTGGTGGCAAACAACTTAAGATTTGATTATCAGATATTGAGTTCAAGTCAAGCGGGTGCATTTATTGTAAGAGCATGGGGTGGTCGGAGGTTTTACTTACTCCGCTTAAGCCCATATCAGGTGATTTGGCGATCAAATTTTCAACGTTTCCAAAAAAAAATTAGTAATAGGGAAAATAGTAAAACCCTTGGTGAAATTAAACGAATTTTATTGATGTCTTAAAACCATGTGAAACTCTTAGATGATACGTTGCTATAGATATTTTGGTTTTTAATATAAAACATTAGGTAAGAATGACAATTGAGACATTCTGCCTTGAATCAGTCCGTTTTCTTTCCTCTCGATTGTAATTTAAAGTTAAAATTTGAGATTTTTAAACAAGAAATATATTTCGCTCATTTTCCCTTGAATTTCACATATATTGTTCCGAATAGTATCAGTGTATCACATTAAAATGAAGTTAAATTCCTATTCAATTGACAGACAGACCGTATTTAATTGACACATCTAATTCCCAACATTTCAACTATTGGTAACCTTGTTAATTATAAATAGGTTGAAATACACATATTAATTGTTAAATATATGAACACGACAAAAAAAAAAAGGGTATCGACGTTAGAAAATTTCATTGCTTAGGCAGCACTTTAGTACTGGGTGAAGCACATACCGCATTATTTTTTAAAATAACTGTTATAGTAAATATTTTGTCAATTTTTTATTTTTTATTTTTTGGACAAAAAAATGAGTCTGTGAAACTTAAGAGGCCCAATGTGGAAGTTGGAACCTGGAATCCAGCGAATACACCTGCCCTCACGTGCCGGCGTGCTACATATTTTTCTTTGGGCATGTTTATGGGTTAATGGACACCATCAACCGATCCAGTTTTTATTATTTTTATTTTTATTTTTATACTAGCTAACACATTTATTTATTTAATATTTTATTTCATTTTGTTTTTTATTTGATATTATTTTAATATTTAAACGACAACCTGTTGTAGCCTATTTTTTTCAATTTTATTTATGTTTTTTTTTTTTGCTACGTGTGTAATTATATGTATAGTTCGTAAACGAAGTGGTTTGAAATCTTGAATTTGAATATATAAAATGTATTTTTTATAAGAACATGTGATATCCAGATGTTTTACCTACTACGTTTAAGTTCGGAATGAGTGATTTGACGACGAGATTTCCAACAATTTTAAAAAAAAAAATACGTATATCTCATACACACACATATATTTTAACCCCGCCACCAAACAACATGATCTGAGTTTAAGCGGAGTGTGTAAAAATTTTCAGTTATCCCAAATTCTTACAATAAATACACAAACTGGATTCGAACGCTTAAATGAAGCAGGTAAAATTCATGGGACAACAACTAAATTATCAATCAATTGTCACAAAATATTACAATTATATTTGGTTACTGTGTTCTTACAAAGGACAATGAACAACAGTAAAACAGAACACAGATGGTACAATAAAGTATCGGTAATAACTAAACAACAGTAATGAAAATAACACAGCTACAGAAGCGAACACAGCTGAGCAGCAATGAACCAGCGACAGGTACAATTCAGAACGGAGGCAGTGCAGTATCGAACGAAACAGAGAGAATTTCGAGGCTTGTTGATGCCAACAATTTCCTTAAAACAAATTCGTCTCCCACCTTCGGTGCAATAGAACACGAGACGATTGTTTCTCAGGATACAACGAAAAACGTTCGAGTAAGGGCACCACCGAACTCGTATCCAACGAACCACTAAAGTGTTTGAACTCTTCCTAAAAAAAAGCCGAAAACAAAGAAAAACGAAAGGAACCAGTGTATGTTGTGTCACTGTCTTGTGAACAATATTTATGTGTTGTGCATCCACAAAAACGAAAATCACAGCTCAAATAAAGGAAATTACATGTCAATTAATCACATGAGTGAGAGACCTTTCATTGCTTGTAACCACCAAGTTGATTAATATCATTAATTCAGCATTCGTGTACGCAGGACACGCGGGTGCACACGAGCCAAGCTTGATTCAGATTTGATTTGCACCCCCCCCCCGCGCACGTAGAGAGAGCCTCTATCCTTATAACTCTTACCCATCTACTAATGAACAATCATATATAAGCATAATTTCATCTCTATAGCTTTCCCATATGGGACAAGCTAACTCCTCTTTATTTTCTAACACCAATGGGTTAACTTTGAGCAACAATTTCTCATTCACCCAAACATCATTTTAAGCATATGAATATACCATTTCGAAGTACTCACGGAGGAGTATCCGAATCATTCAATAACAACCACTAACACGAAGTGGACCATGCTTAAAATTGAGCCTCAAAATGCTTACTCATAAGCATTTTTTCCAACAATCCCCCACATGAATGAAATTGGCGAAAAAGTCGAATAAAATTATTTTATAAAAACATTTTATTTTGACCTAGAAGAGTTCAACGGTTCAACACCTGCATAGGATAGGTAGGCCTCAACCTTTGAACCTTCCATTGTGAAAATATATCTCATTTACTGGCTGACAGTGGACGCGATGTCATTGAACTGTATTGTCGTTCATGTAAATGGAGAATATATGTCACACAGATATTTAACCTAACACATATGAGTTCTCATTATTATGTTCATTTTGGCCATGAACATCAACCTGGTTCTGCAAGAGTTTCTAAGAATTGAGCCTCGTACAATTCCCTTTGAAGCGGCCCAACTTCTCTCTCACATATGTGATTTCTTATTTAAGAGCATCTCGTAATACTCTGCTCGGATTCCCGACGCATAGAATCATTAAAAGTCTTTGCTTAACCTCAATCCATACGAGCATCACTGTTTCATTTCACCATAGGAATGGACTATAGGATAACCCCTCACAGTGAACCAATTATGTCTTTTACGAGTAGGTTGTCCCATTGAACCTAGATCTTGGGATCTCCAGTGAACAAGGTTGGGTTTTCCTTCGTAATAAACATTTATCTAATGGGCTTTAGTCCCATTCCACTCGATGATTTCACAACCAACTCTCTATTTAACCCTTTGGTTAGCGGATCCGCAATGTTATCCTTTGACTTTACATAGTCAATCGAAATAACTCCAGTAGAGAGTAATTGTCTAACGGTATTGTGTCTACGACGAATATGTCTAGACTTACCATTATACATATTGTTATGTGCCCTTCCAATTGCAGATTGACTATCACAATGAATGCAAATTGCTGGCACTGGCTTAGGCCAACTTGGAATATCCTCTAGAAAATTTCGAAGCCATTCTGCATCTTCAGCACACTTATCTAATGCAATGAATTCCGATTCCATTGTAGATCTGGCTATCACAGTCTGTTTGGAGGATTTCCATGATATAGCCGCACCTGCTAGTGTAAACACATAGCCACTGGTAGACTTTGAGTCTTTCATGTCAGATATCCAATTAGCATCACTGTATCCTTCGACTACAGCTGGATATCTATGATAGTGCAACCCATAATTACGAGTAAAACGTAAGTACCTAAGTACTCTCACTATTGCTTTCCAGTGATCAACCTCTGGATTACTCGTATATCTGCTGAGCTTGTTTACTGTACAGGCTATATCAGGCCTTGTACAACTCGATAGATACATCAAACTCCCGATCACTCTAGAGTATTCTACTTGAGATATGCCATGTCCCATATTCTTCGATAGGTGTAGACTCACATCTAAAAGAGTTCTAGCCACAGCAGAATCATCATTGTTAAATTTACCAAGAATCTTGTCCACATAGTGCGACTGATCAAGAATAAGTCCAGCAGGACTTCTCGATATCTTTATTCCCAGAATGACATCTGCTAGACCCATGTCTTTCATGTCAAACTTGGATTTCAGCATATTCTTGGTAGATTTCACCATTTTAACATTACTCCCTACAATCAATATGTCATCAACGTAGAGACATAAAATGACATAGCCAACTTCTGTCTCTCTGACATAAATGCATTTATCACATTCATTGATTTTGAAACCATTTGCCAACATGGTGTCATCAAACTTTTTATGCCACTATTTCGGGGCTTGTTTCAATCCATACAAGGATTTAACTGTATGGGCCAAATTTGGTCCAAGGGCAAAACCGTCATTTCACTTCGAACCCAACGCCAGGTGAGGCCCAAAAAGATAACTCAGCCCATTAAACTCTAAACCATTTACAAAAATAAAAGGACAAACCTCTTTAACCGTTTCTCTCTTTTTCCCAACAAAGAATATATCTCCACATGCAAATTATCTTCCCACCAAAAGCATAAACAATAAACATGTGAGAGACCCCATTTCCAGAAATCACAGCACGTTGTGGGTCTCCTATACAACTTCTGTTACAGCTGTAAAGCTACCTCTTTCAAATCTATAAAAGGATACGTAACTCAGCATACACCAGTCAAGTCAGAGTTCTTCAATCCAAGCATTACTTCTCATATACAAGCCTCTGCTCTCTGACACAAACTCTCAGAGCTTCACATTTTCTAAACACTTTGCTCCGCCCTTACGGCCACCCAAAGAAGGTTAAGGTAATAGCAAATCTTGCTTTCACATTTTACTTATTCACTGCTCATTTCATACGACTGACTTGAGCGTCGGAGTGCCTCCGGCACCCACCACACCGGTGGGCAGTCTACTCCCGCTCACTCTACATTTGTCTTGCAGGATCGCTAATGCCCCCAACCTACAAATTCTGATTGTGGACCTCGGCCGAATTCCAGCATCCACATTAACTAACTTACAGACTTTCTTTTCTTATCCTGGAGCTATAAAGCCTTCAGGTTGTTCCATGTAGATTTCTTCATCTAAATCTCCATTTAAAAGCTGTTTTCACATCCATCTAATGTACCTCAAGATTGCGCAAGCTGCAATCGCTAGTATCATCCTTATGGAATTTATTCTCGTTACAGGAGAATAAGTATCAAAGTAATCAAGACCTTCACGTTGTCTGTAACATTTAATTACAAGTCTTGTTTTGTACTTGTCAATTGATCCATCTGCCTTTATTTTCTTTTTGAAAATCCACTTGGACCCTAAAGGTTTACATCCTGGAGGAAGATTCACTAACTCCCAGGTGTGATTTTGTAAGATGGATTCAATTTCACTATTGATGGCATCTTTCCACAAGGCACCATCATCTGACCTTACAGCTTCGTTATAGCTTTGAGGATCATTCTCTAGCAAAAATGTCAGAAAATCTGGACCAAATGATTTTTCCGTTCTAGCTCTTTTGCTACGTCTTGGTTCAAGTTCAACAACTTGTTGATCCTCTGGAACATTTATGTGTTCTTGATCCTGACTATCTTCAATGATAGTCACATGTGCCCTTTTGTGCACATTTGAATTCAAATTAGTTTTACAGGGAAAAACATATTCGAAAAATGATGCATTCCTCGACTCCATTATCGTATTCTTGTGAATATCTGGTACAATAGACTCATACACAAGAAATCGATAAGCATTACTGTTATGTGCATATCCTATGAAAACACAATCAACAGTTTTTGGTCCTATCTTCACCTTCTTAGGTGGAGGAATGACTACCTTGGCAAGACACCCCCACACTCGTAGGAATTTATAGGAAGGTACTCTTCCTTTCCACATTTCATAAGGAGTTTTCCCTACTTCTTTCTGTGGTACCTTGTTTAAAAGGTAATTAGCTGATAAGACAGCTTCTCCCCACATATTCTGAGGTAAGCCAGAGCTGATTAACATAGCGTTCATCATCTCTTTCAAGGTACGATTCTTCCGTTCTGCAATCCCATTGGATTGTGGTGAATAAGGAGCTGTGGTTTGATGTATGATTCCATTTTGTTCACAAAGTGATTCAAAAGGGAAAACATACTCACCACCACGATCACTTCTCAACTCCTTAATTTTTTTATTCAGTTGATTCTCAACTTCATTCTTATAGAGAACAAATTTCTCTATAGCTTCGTCCTTGCTTCTCATCAAATACACATAGAAAAATCTTGTGCAATCATCAATAAAGGTAATAAAATATTTATTACCGCCTCTCGATTGTATTGAATTAAAATCACATACATCGGTATGAATTAGATCAAGTGGTTCAGAGTTTCTTTCAATACTATGAAAAGATGATCTAGTCAGTTTTGCCTCAACACAAGTATCACACTTATGTTTGTTATCAATTTTAAAATTGGGAATGTGGTTCATGTTAATTAATTTCCGTAATGAATTAAAATTAACATGTCCTAATCTACCATGCCATAGATTAGAGTACTCAACAATATAAGCAGAAGAACTAGCTTTATTGATATTCTTAGGTTTAACAACCATTACATTGAGCTTAAAGATCCCATCAGTTACATACCATTTTCCCACATACATCTCATTTTTAGTTAAAACTACTTTATCAGACTCGAACACCATCCGGAATCCGTGCTTGTTCAGAAGTGATCCAGACACAAGATTCTTCCGTATTTCTGGTACATACAGAACGTTGTTGTAGGCATTGCATTTTCGCATGTGAAACCCGATGATGAGCCTCATTTGGAGGCACTACCTTTTGAGTCACGGAAGCCGCGGGAACGGATATCGGAAGGGGAAATTCAGACAAACAAGCTCATTGTCTTCGTTAGTGCTGCGTTCGCTACTTCGTTCGAACGGGAAACAGATTGCGGGCGTTCGTGTCGCGTTCGAGGAAGCGTTCGAACGGTGTCGGTAATTCTGGTTTTACTGCTAGCCTCACACCCAGCCCATTTAGCTCCCCAAAGCCCATAAAACACATCCCAAATTAAATAATAAATATTAAACATTAAATAAAATATTTAAATCATTTACCAATTAAATAAAACATAAAATAAAATCATGCCTAATATAAATGAATCAAATATATTATATACTAAAACTAAAAATAAGATTTGCCTAATTAAAATCAATCTTAACCAATTAAAGCCAATCACATATTGACTTCCTAATTCAATAAGATATCCACCAATTTAAAAGTATTGACTTCCTAATCTAAACCAATTTGTCCCCCCCTCAATCTTTGACTTTCCTTGCTAAACACCAAATCCTATCCCCTCTTAATGCCAAAATCCCTTCCCTTGACAACCCTAGCCATTCTCTATATAAACAACCCCTAACCAAGGCCATTCCTCTCCTTGACACAACACAATTCACACCCAAGCTCTCTCGAAATCTCTCTAAACTCTCTCTACACACCCAAAACAGACAAAAAGAGAAAACACTTCATACACACACGAAAAGAGAACAAAAGAACCTCAACCATCTCCTCCATAGCCGAATCTACCACAAGTAACCACCCTCACATCACCGAAACTACAAGCACCAAAACAACCTCTAATCACCACCGAAAACCAGCCCCTCTAAACCTCCATATATCACCGAAAATCACACAAACACAGCAGCCCAAATCCTAAAAAAAACAGTACTTAGAAAACTACATAGATAATCTTAAAAATAATCACTTTTAATTGCACTAAGAACCCACACAACTTGGAATAGTTCTTTGAAAACATTGAAACATGTAGCCCGTGCAGTGAGCAGCAAAACAAGAGCCGAATAGGAGCAGAACGAAGTTCGAATCGTAAGCAAAGCAGCGGAACAGTGAGCTAGGACATCGAACCAGCGGACCAGAAAAAGTTGCGGAGCTTACCCCCCTTTCGATCTTCGTGGAACGTGAGTCCGAGAGACGGCTTAAAAGGTTAGACCTGAGGGTATCTTTCACACTTATTCTCATTTTACTTTCTGGTCATTTATTTTGATTATATTTTCTGTATTTGTGGTACCTATTGTGTGTATGATGTATGTTGTGGGTATTGGATGAATGAGAGATGTGTCAACTCTCGCGGTATATCGGATGGAAACCCGGACATAAATTTCATAGCCGATTCCGAATGGACGGTAATATGATCTGTACTCGGGCCACAACTCCACGTACCGCTTGGGTAAACGGCACCATCTTTCTTTTGTTATGTTGCTCTTGTTCATTTAGTTTGCTTACTTGAATTCAATATGTCGTTAGTTATGCATGATTCAACCAAGCGCATGGGCTTAGTGAGTTAGTCCAAAGGTCCTCCATTTAGGAGACAAAGAGCCGAAAAGGCCACCTTCGTGACACTACTTCGCCGCGCCGGTTGATGTATGTTCGGTTGGACGCGAGATACGTTCAATCGGGCATACTTAGTTTGATATTGTTATCTTTATTTTCGTATGTATAAGTCAATCGAGCGCATGGGCTTAGTAAGTGTGTTGTGAGATGCCCTATGGGGAGGGGCTAAAAGCCCTTTACCACGATGCTTTGCCGCGCCGGTTGATGTGTGTTCGGATTGGATGTAAGGTGTGTTCAATCGGGCATACTTGGTTGATATGATTGGTTCTATTCTTGTATGTGTGATGTGACGCGCATGGGCTTAGCATGTTGGTCTAAAGGTCCTCTCTTTGAGAGATCAAGAGCCCCAAAAGGTCACCTTTACGGCAGTGCTTCGCCGCGCCCTTTTATTTTCTGTTTATATATTGCATCCTATTTCATGCATCAGGTCTGTGTCCGTTCGAACGCGTTCACGAACGCAACTCGAACGCGCATGTGTTTTTGCCTTATCATGTGTCAGGTCTCGTATCCGTTCGAACGCGTTTACGAACGCTACTCGAACGTGAGTATTCTGTCTCATTTCCGTTCGAACGCGTTTACGAACGCTACTCGAACGTGAGCATTCTGTTTCATTTCCGTTCGAACGCGTTTACGAACGCTACTCGAACGTGAGCATTCTGTTTCATTTCCGTTCGAACGCGTTTACGAACGCTACTCGAACGTGAACATTCTGTTTCATTTCCGTTCGAACGCGTTTACGAACGCTACACGAACGTGCACACACTGAACTGAGTCTGTCTTTTATATTCATGCATAATTGCCTATTGGTTGATCTTTCTTATGCAAATGTGTCACAATTCGTATGCTTATGTCATGATAACATTTGAGTATTATTTCTTGCGGTATATCGGATGGAAACCCAGACGTAAATTCCGTAGCCGATTTCGAATGGACGGTAGTGCGGTCTGTACTTGGGCTACAATTCCACGTACCGCTTGGAAAAGTGCCCATATGTGTGCTTGTAGGGTCAATATGTGTGCTTGTGTTTTCCCGAATGTGATATGTAATTTTGTATGTTCATTGCTATCTTGAGATATATTAAGCATGCAATTTTGAATATGAGATATATGTAAAAATGTACACATAAGTTTTATTTTGCATATGAGATTTAGAAGCATGATACTCTTGGAAATAAGTGTTACTTAAGCTTAGTTAAATTATTACATGAATCCTTTCATTACAAGTGACATAAGTAAGGGACCATTCCGAACCCAACGGTTTGAGGTCTTCCCTTGCGAGGGGTGAGTGCGGCCTTAAATCTTTGTCCCGGTTCACACCGGGTGGCGACTCCATGTTATGTAATCCTTCCCAACTAGGCCGCGAGCCTAGGAACGGCGTCGCTCAGTTTCTGTGTCCTACAGTCTGGCGACTCCACTGGGGATTAGAGAATTGGCCCCGAAATATTGTCTTGTGATGTTTGGATTTATGTTTTAATTGACCGTGTCTATAGTGGATAAAGTGAGGGTTTAATCAAAGGCATTTTTAGGCTAGGTAATGGCTTGGTGTCTTCCTTCATTCACTACATTTCTAGAAGGAAAAGTTGTGAAGGCACCTAGATAGCCATCTACTAGTAGCCTATTGTGATGGACTAATTTGGAGGACTCGTTGTTTATTCCTGACAACAAGCGATAAGAGCCTAAGAGGCTTGGGTATTTAAGTGAGCCTCGCTCCACCTTCCCTCTGGGGGATCTACAACGGGAAATCCATTTGACAGTCCGTCACACACCATAGCTCATTGGCACGTACCTTAGTGTATAAAAAGGGGTGCGCTCACTTGGTTGCTCGAACCCTTGAGTGGGGAGACCTAGTTGTGGGCCATCCTTCGCCGGTGAGAGCCTTTGTCTATACTCTTACTAACCCACCCATAGACCGGGTTGGCTAAAGTAATAATTATTTCTTTGAATATGTGCTTGTTGACCATCCTCATTTGGATGCAGTTGGACTATTATCAGAAATGCGGACTTGCTAGGCCATTTAAACTGGGGCAAGTTCGTACCTTATGACTATTAGGCCCAAAGCTTCTGAAATGTCGATGGGCCACCTTGTAAAAATTATTATGCCATGTTTGCATCGTCTTTCTTCTATGCTTGTGTTTGGGAACATTGTCGTTTGGATCCATTTGGACCATTTGTCATGGGATATGGGCTTGTTGGGCCATTTAAACTGGGACAAGAACGTATTTCATGACTATTGGGCCAAAGGCTTCTAAGTGATTGATGGGCCACTTTGTGATTGTGTTCGGAACGTTATCATTCGGGTTTAGTCGGGCACTTTGTCATGAGATGTGAACTCATTGGGCCATTTAAACTGGGATGGGTTCACTCCTATGACGATTAGCCCGAAAGATTCTAAAATGATAACAGGCCGATTTGTGTGAAAATTTTAATTGATTTAGTATATTTTATATGTTACATGCATCTCATGCACCCCATGCATACATACATCATGCTAACCCTTGTGTTTTAAAAGCCATCATAGACTCCCGTTGGGTTAGGGAAGAGGGAAGACTCACCAAAAGACCGGTAACAGATATGAGTACATCCGATAATGAGGTATCCCGGATAGATCAGTTGGAAAGCGGTTTAGCCAAGATTACCGAACAGTTGCAAGCCCTAACTACTGCCATGACAAATATGGCTGTGCCCCGTGCTGGGGGAAACTCTGAGAATGTAGGACGTGAGGAGACTCCGAATGGGTTGGGGGATGACATCCCCGCTTTTGATGATGATATGGCTGATTATGCAGTTGGGTCTCAGACAGAATTGCAGAAACTCCGTGACCAGGTAGAGTCTGTTACCCGTAAGATGAAGGGTAAGGATGAAGACTTACTAGACTATGAGGCGATGACCTTTGAGGAACAGTTGCCTGCTCAGTTCAGAATGCCCGACATGGCCAAGTTTAATGGGAATAGAGACCCGAGAGTCCATCTGCAGCAATATGTCTCGGTCATGAGTTCAGTGGGCCTATCACAGCGCAAAGTCCAAAAGATGTTTGGGATGTCACTCGAGGGGGCTCCTGTGGTTTGGTATCATAGCCTTGAGAAGAAGGTTAAGGAAGATTGGAGGGAACTAGCTGATGCTTTTCTGAAGCAATATGTTACAGACTTAGAGATTGATTTGTCACTTCGTGATTTGGAGAACACTAAGCAGAAGCCATAAGAAAGCTTCAAGGAGTATGTAGACCGCTGGAGAAGCCAGCTTCTGAAGATGCAGACTCGGCCCTCTGAGAAGGACCAGATTAAAATGATCATTAAGGGCACCAAGCCCTCGATCTATGGCAAGTTGAGGAGGATGACTTCAATGATTACTGATTTCCGACAGCTAAGGGAAACTGTCATGGACATTGAAGAAGAGGAGGCCGAGAACCGGAAGTTTTATGGCCAGAATAAGAGGAATTTTGGGGGGCATTCTGAGACAAGGCCCACTACTGCCGAAGTTGCCGCCATCAGAAATAGGCGATTTTCCAACCTTGGCAGGCCTCTATCGAAGGTGTTTGAAAAGTTGAAGATGCAAGGACTCCTGAAACCCTTGGAACCTAAACCACTTCCAAGCCCTGTACCCCACTACCTTGACTTAAACTTATTCTGTTACTTCCACCAACAAAAGGGTCACGAAACTGACAATTGCCCCCGCCTTAGGCATGAGATCCAAGACCTCATCGACACCCACAAAATACCTGACCCAGAAAGAGAACAACCCAATGCACACAGAAATCCCCTACCTAACTACATGATCAACTCTCGCCTACCCGACTTTTATTTTCTGTTTATATATTGCATCCTATTTCATGCATCAGGTCTGTGTCCGTTCGAACGCGTTCACGAACGCAACTCGAACGCGCATGTGTTTTTGCCTTATCATGTGTCAGGTCTCGTATCCGTTCGAACACGTTTACGAACGCTACTCGAACTTGAGTATTCTGTCTCATTTCCGTTCGAACGCGTTTACGAACGCTACTCGAACGTGACCATTCTGTTTCATTTCCGTTCGAACGCGTTTACGAACGCTACTCGAACGTGAGCATTCTGTTTCATTTCCGTTCGAACGCGTTTACGAACGCTACTCAAACGTGAACATTCTGTTTCATTTCCGTTCGAACGCGTTTACGAACGCTACACGAACGTGCACACACTGAACTGAGTCTGTCTTATTATATTCATGCATAATTGCCTATTGGTTGATCTTTCTTATGCAAATGTGTCACAATTCGTATGCTTATGTCATGATAACATTTGAGTATTATTTCTTGCGGTATATCGGATGGAAACCCAGACGTAAATTCCGTAGCCGATTCCGAATGGACGGTAGTGCGGTCTGTACTTGGGCTACAATTCCACGTACCGCTTGGAAAAGTGCCCATATGTGTGCTTGTAGGGTCAATATGTGTGCTTGTGTTTTCCCGAATGTGATATGTAATTTGTATGTTCATTGCTATCTTGAGATATATTAAGCATGCAATTTTGAATATGAGATATGTAAAAATGTACACATAAGTTTTATTTTGTATATGAGAATTTAGAAGCATGATACTCTTGGAAATAAGTGTTACTTAAGTTTAGTTAAATTATTACATGAATCCTTTCATTACAAGTGACATAAGTAAGGGACCATTCCGAACCCAACGGTTTGAGGTCTTCCCTTGCGAGGGGTGAGTGCGGCCTTAAATCTTTGTCCCGGTTCACACCGGGTGGCGACTCCATGTTATGTAATCCTTCCCAACTAGGCCGCGAGCCTAGGAACGGCGTCGCTCAGTTTCTGTGTCCTACAGTTGTTCAAAGTCAACTCTTTCCCAGAGGTCATCTTCAGAATCACCTTGCCTTGACCTTCAATCTCAGATGTTGCTGAATTTCCCATGTATAATTTTCCCCTATTACCAGTAGGCTCAAATGAAGAAAACATGCTATTGTCCGAGCACACATGTCGAGTGGCACCAGTGTCAATCCACCACTCTCTTGGGTTAGAACCCACCGGATTCACCTCAGAAACCACAGCTGAAAGGTTAATGTCTGAAACATCTTGAGTCATATTTTCCATCACATTAGCCTCTTGATTCTTTTTCTTCTTCGGCAGCCTGCACTCAGAAGACTTGTGACCCATTTTGTCACAGTTGAAGCATCTTCCTTGAAATTTGGATTTCTTGGAAACTCCTCCTTTATGGCCCATCTTTGACCCTTTGTCTTAGGGTTCTTGTTCTTATGGCCATGTTCAACAACATTTGCTTTGGCCTCATGAGTTATTCCTCTCTTGTCAGATACTCTGTAATCTTCCTCAATTCTAAGCTTAAGAACCAAGTCTTCAATGCTCATTTCTTTTCGCTTATGCTTTAAATAATTCTTGAAATCTTTCCAACCAGGTGGTAGTTTTTCAATTATCGAGGCTACTTGGAAGGTTTCACTTAAAACCATCCCCTCAGCATGAATTTCTGCTAAAATAATTTACAATTCTTGTACTTGACTTAACACAGTTTTGGAATCAACCATCTTAAAATCTAGGAAACGGCCTACGATAAATTTCTTAGTACCGGCATCCTCAGTTTTATATTTTCGGTCTAAAGATTCCCAAAGCCCTTTTGCTGTTTTCATCCTGGCATACACACTGTACAAGGAATCACTCAGCCCATTCAGCACATAATTCCTACATAAGAATTCATAATGTTTCCAAGCATCGATCGCACTGATCACTTGGATATCAATCTCACCCTCCACGGGTACATGAGCATCTTCCTTTAGAAACCTCGCAAGGTTCAACGTGGTCAAATAGAAAAACATTTTATGTTGCCACCGTTTAAAATTATGTCCACTGAATTTTTCAGGTTTTTCTGCAGCAGGATTGACATGGCTCACATGTCCAACAGGTTGTCTAGCCACAGAGGCAGCAACACCTTGGCTAGCCACATCGGCTGCCATATTAAGCCCAGAGGCTGAAGCAAGTTGGCCAGCCGAAGAGGCTGCCACTGCACTTTGGCCAGCCACGGGGTCTGCCACAATATTCTTGCCAGGCGAAGAGGCTGCCATATCAATTTAGCCAGCCACAGGGGCTGCCACAACATCTACTGTGTTTGGACTGTTTTCCATATCCACAGAGTCGAATTTGTTTTAAGACTATTACAATTATATTTGGTTACCGTGTTCTTACAAAGGACAATGAACAACAGTAAAATAGAACACGGATGGTACAATAAAGTATCGATAATAACTAAAACAGTAATGAAAATAACACAGCTACAGGAGCGAACACAGCTGAGCAGCAATGAACCAGCGACAGGTACAATTCAGAACGGAGGCAGTGCAGTATCGAAAAAAACAGAGAGAATTTCGAGGCTTGTTGATGCCAACAATTTCCTTAAAACAAATTCGTCTCCCACCTTCGGTGCAGTGGAACACGAGACGATTGTTTCCCAGGATACAACGAAAAATGTACGAGTAAGGGCACCACCGAACTCGTATCCAACGAACCACTAAAGCGTTTGAACTCTTCCTAAAAAAAAAAGCCGAAAACAAAGAAAAACGAAAGGAACCAGTGTATGTTGTGTCACTGTCTTGTGAACATATTTCTGTGTTGTGCATCCACAAAAACGAAAATCACAGCTCAAATAAAGGAATTAACATGTCAATTAATCACATGAGTGGGAGACCTTCCATTGCTTGTAACCACCAAGTTGATTAATATCATTAATTCAACTGGTATCGAGCCCGCACATTTTGTCCGACATTCGTGTACGCAGGACACGCGGGTGCACACGAGCCAAGCTTGATTCGGATTTGATTTGCACCCCCCCCCGCGCACGTATAGAGAGCTTCTATCCTTATAACTCTTACCCATCTACTAATGGACAATCATATATAGCATAATTTCCTCTCTATAGCTTTCCCATATGAGACAAGCTAACTCCTCTTTATTTTCTAACACACAATGGGTGAACTTTGAGCAACAATTTCTCATTCACCCAACATCATTTTAAGCATATGAATATACCATTTTGAAGTACTCACGGAGGAGTATCCGAATCATTCAATAACAACCACTAACACGAAGTGGATCATGCTTAAAATTGAGCATCAAAATGCTTACTCATAAGTATTTTTTCCCAACACAAAACCCCACGTATGTGTGTAGTAAAGGCCCACTCATCAATCAATATTACAAAAATGAGATTATGTATCTTGATTCATGCAATGGCTTCTATGATTACGAACGTCTTAATGATAAAGATAGTTACTTTGTAATAGAATGTATACTACTTTCGTGATTGAAATAATAATAATACAACTCAATACCAAATTAAATTGTTAGAAATAATGGAAGCACGACAGTAAAATTACAGTAATACGAATATGGTTTGATAGTGTAGTTACTATCCTTAAGGAATTAATGTCCCCACTAAAAGTGCTTCCGGGTTTATGGCAGTTACAGGATTTCTACAAAGTCTGAACATAAATTCTAGATAGCAAATCCATAATTTCTCCCAATAACACAATAAGAAGAAGAAGAAGAAGTTGTAGAGAAAGAGATAAGGTTTTCTGTGTGTATGGAATTTCATTGGCATCTATAAACCTTAGGCAACCCTTGGTAAGAGACACTTCATTTCCCAATTAAACTGTCATAACCGTTAACATAAATTAATTAAAATAATTAATTTCGGAAAAAAAATATTAATTTGTAATTAATTTTATGCCCTAGGCCCAACTATATAATATATAATATTAATTCATAGTCCCAAGTGCCAAATTTGTGTTTCCCTACAAAATTCCCACCAATCAATTTGAATCAAATTGGTGCAATAAATGTATATAAACACTTATTTCATTTTGTAACTTTTAGATGTGAGATCATAACTTAATCACTAACTATCTAACATAAATTAGGTCATATTTCTCATTAGTTAGGATTTATACTCTGAATACAATAGTATTTTTGCATTCTTTACATCCTTTCACAATCATATTATAAAGTTATAAGTTATTGATATGGTGCAAATAGTAAATTTAGATCTCGTGTGGATTTTAAAGACAATGCATGGATAATGCAAATATACTAAAATACATACATTAAATGGGTGAAGAAGACAAAGACAAGTTATGTTTGAAAAATTCAATTGTTAGCTTAGCGAGCATTTTACACCTTATTTGGATGAAGTGCATCATGTTTTAATAATATATGGTATGTTATTATAATACAATATTATAATAATATGTTTTTGTTTAGTTTGATGATATGACAACGTTCAACAATGATAAAGTAACTAAAATACATTCAAACACATAAATTCATGTTAAATCCATTTCCCCCCAAAATTAGATTAAATGAAAGACATTAAAAGATTATTATTAAAATATCACCAAACACATATCAAATTATTACCATAATATAAAATCAACAAATTATAATAAAAATTAATGTACAAACGGATAATAAATATGAAAAATCACATTCTTAATAAAAAAAATTATTTGAAAAAAACTATGAACAACAAAAGTTACATAGACTGACAAAAGAAATAATTTTATATCACTTCAAATTCTTATTAAAATCCATGTCATTAACCAAAAATTAAAAAAATACAAATGACATAAACGATTATTGTAAATGTACGGGCCAAAATTGGGCCAGGGGTAAAATCGACTTTTACCACCAAAGCCAGCCGCAAGACCTGGAGCCCATAAGAAGATCCATGGGCCGCCTCACGAGCTTAAATCCATTAAAGACAGACAAACGGACACAGTTACAAAGATCAGGAAGTGGATCCGAATTCATTACCGTCATCATGAAGTCAACGGTTATGGGATCTAAAGGACCTGAAATTATTACATCATTGAAGAAGTCTCCAACGGGCAGAAGATGGATCCTATAAAAGAGCAAGGCAAAGAATAAGTAGATGATCCATACATAACTCCTATCATCAGAATATATCCAACAGTTCGCCCTCACGCAATTGATCAGTGGTTTAGGTATCCTAACACCTGAATCCTTTCGACTTTGACTCATTCATACTTTGGCTAACTAAGCGTCGGAGTGCCTACGGTTTCCATCACACCGGTGGGCAGTAACCGCCTCTTTTGCTCTACTCTTATTTTGCAAGTTCGCTTGTGCCCCTCTACTCATTCTCAATTATGGACCTCGACCGAAATCAGGATCTACAATTTGGCGCCCACCGTGGGGCCTACCAAGCGAATTTCGTGAAAATAAGACACAGCAACGCAGCGAATGGCCTCAAGCAATGAGCAAAACCCAAATCCCATGATGGCACAGCTTGCCATGCTCCAAGAACGATTGCAAGCCCTAGAAGAAGAAAATCAAACGATGCGGAGCGCCAATGACAGTCTACAGAGAAAGATGGACCAGATGTCAGCCAATCGATCGACCCTATTCAGAGTCCAGTCTACATAAGCACCATGGATCCTCATTAGGTCTAGGGAATGACTGATAATTTAGAAGAAAACAGCTCTCTACAAGCTCAATTTCCTCGATTCAATAAATAACCTGACGCTGAAAAATTGAGTTAACAAAGAGCAGTGGGCAAGTGAAAATAACGTCGTGCTACAGCCTATGCAAGAGAAATGGCATCGACACGCTCACTGCCCAATAAGATACATTACTAGCCAAAGAACTTTACGCATGCTATGAGCCCACTTATACTGCAGAAAAGTCGCTTGAGGGAGCTGCCAACAAACCAGCCCAAACACGCGAAGACAAGCCCACAAAGATGCTACATAGTTCACGCACCCAAGCTCATGACCCAAGCTCATGCTCCATATTGTAAATGTCGACTGTGGGATGTAGCAGTCGATGATGGGGCACTCCGTTATGAAAAATCGAGTAGCATGAATACGTGTAGTCAGGAATAAGCCAGACCCCTCGTGCCAAAGCCATATTGACACCACATGAAGAAAGATGTCCGCGTGAATATATAGGTCTCTGCCATCAACTGGCCCACATACATATGCCCCTGCTTTCCAGCCCAGCCCATTCGACCAACCCTTGAGAGAAACCTGCTGAAGATAAGCCAGCCATGTAGCTCATCTTGCTTCCAGAAATGAGCATACCCCAGCCAACATACATCCCTTTATACCTCTTCCAGCCGACGCATGTGTATCTCTCTTGTGAGATAAACCTAGGAAATTGGGTTCACTAGCCTCCATAGTTCTGCACAATTGTATTAATTTCCCTTCAGCAGCGTCATCACCAACCACTCTATTTTCAACTATGTGGGTCGCGTGTCGTTAACTCTGGACCAAACGGAGTTGAAAGTTCACTGCACAGCTCCTACACCAGAAAGACCACCTATCGTTTTTTCCATTTATGGGTGTCAGCCACACTACATTCATGCACTTCATCGACCCCATTGTTATGCAGAGTGAATGTGCTCTGGTCGAATTAGATATCAATTGTCGAGTTAAATGGGATGTTGTTCCTAAGTGCGTCCATCAGGAGGATGATCTATGTTGAAGTAGATATCTTGTGGGATGCCAAAGACCAATTTTTGAAAGACTTTAGAGCAGAGTTACGGCTGTTGAAGATCGAAATGGAGAGTGCTTCACTCGACGAATTCTTTAAGGCGGAATAGATCTTCAGCAAAATTGTGGACAGTTGTGAGGCAAAATGGGAGAATGATACTCAAATTTTCAATTGCAGTGCACTAAGTGATGAAGATCATAAGTATGGATGGTCTAGACCTAATGTTTGAAGTTGTCGTATTTGTTTTCAGATTCTTGTTAAAAAGCCTTTGTGGCATTTTCTCGAGCAGTTTGCAGGCTCTATTTGACTCTGCAGGTAAGAGTCGAAAGCCAAGTTTCGTATCCCCTTACAATCAAATTTGCCACAAGAAAGTATGAAGAGTTTCAATTGTTATACTTAAAATATAAAAGAATGTTCCTGGTTGGACCATTTTCTTCAACCTTGCCCTGTTTCTGGAGTGAAGAATCTCAAACGTTAGGTTCTTTTTTGGTGTTTTCGACGGGCATGGAGGGGCAAGAGTGGTCGAATTTGCAAGTGGAGAAATTGGATAAGAATATTATGGCTAAGAGAGTTCTAGTAGGTACGATCAGTAGAGCATTGAAGATGCAATTAGAAATAGTTATTTGCCCATAGATGCTGGGTTTCTTAATGAAAGTCTAGGTGGTAGTGCTTGTAGTGTTACTGCTTTAACACGTAGAGATAATCTTGTGATCTCAAATGCTGGTGATTGTCGTGCCATTATGGTTTCAGGCACTGTTGTGGTCACGGTGATTGGAGAATACATGTTTCTCTTGCTGTTTCAAGAGGAATAAGAGACATTAAAAAAAAAAAAAATTGGGTTTCTGCAGAACACTAAACCAAACTGTCAAGATTATTCCAGAGTGTAAGTTCTTAATCCTAGTTTCTGATGGCCTTTGGGAGAAGATTTCAGATCATGAGGCAGTAGACGTAGTTCGCCCATTGTTTGTAGGAGTAGGGAAGCCTGAGCCATTTTCTGCCTGAGAACCAAAATAGACCGAAGTCAAAACAAGCTTTATGAACCAGAAATCCAATCCCCAGCTACGCCAAGTCCCACATCGGTTAATACCGAGCAATAATAAAACTTAAACTGCAAGGGGAGTCCTACACCGATTGGTGCAAGAGGAGCATCAAAACGCAAACAAAAAAGTTCATCCGGTTTCAAGAAAATTGGTAATCCACCTAATCCAGACGCCAAATATGCCTTATTTAGTCAGGAGTTCTTTGTCTTAAACTAAGAATATCAATTTACATCTTACCATCTCAACAAATCTCGTCCACTTTTTCCTTTGACACGACAAATAGACAGTTTGAGCTACTAAGGGTTCCAATCAACGTTGCATGGATACATCACGAGGATGTTATCCCATTCGACAATACAATGATGTAGTGTCAGCTAAAGGAAGATCTTCTAGATGAAGAATACAACAAATAAGTATCCCACTGGATACTACACTCAGCATGAAATATAAGTCTCACTCGACATTACACTAGATGCTAACTTAAGATCCTATTCGACATGACATTGGAAAATTTTCATATTCTCCATATGACTAGATAGATTTTCGTCTCACCCGTACTACATAAATGGATTGCCACCAACTGTAGAATCCATTCAATCTTAAACCCACATTGACCTTTGTCAAAGTTTTGTAGAATGAGGAACTATACCCACATTGATCTCGGTCGGGTCTTGTAGAATATGGAAGGAAATCTCTCATTTACCTTTGTCAGATCTATTAAAGTGAGTAGTAGTGACCCTCTTAGACCTTTATCAAATTCATTCGATAGGTCCATACGACCGTAGACTGATGGACCCACATCAGGAGAATGAGTGATGACTTACTAAGACCTTTAATAGGTCTAGTAGTATGAGAAGGAAATACTCTTAAACCTTCGACAGGTCTGTAGAGTGAAGACTTTCACAGACCTTCATCTGATCCAAATGACATTGAAGACTCCCCTAAACCCTTGATTCGTAATATGAAGATGATTTTGACACTCATCTGGTTCAGTCGACCGGGGACATCCCCCACGGACTCACATCGAGTCAAGTTGTAGACATGGATTACACATGTCGTATAACTTCCTGGTCTCATCAAGTCCAGTCGACCGGGGACATCCCCCACGGACTCACATCGAGTCAAGTTGTAGACATGGATTACACATGTCGTATAACTTCCTGGTCTCATCAAGTCCAGTCGACCGGGGACATCCCCCACGGACTCACATCGAGTCAAGTTGTAGACATGGATTACACATGTCGTATAACTTCCTGGTCTCATCAAGTCCAGTCGACCGGGGACATCCCCCACGGACTCACATCGAGTCAAGTTGTAGACATGGATTACACATGTCGTATAACTTCCTGGTCTCATCAAGTCCAGTCGACCGGGGACATCCCCCACGGACTCACATCGAGTCAAGTTGTAGACATGGATTACACATGTCGTATAACTTCCTGGTCTCATCAAGTCCAGTCGACCGGGGACATCCCCCACGGACTCACATCGAGTCAAGTTGTAGACATGGATTACACATGTCGTATAACTTCCTGGTCTCATCAAGTCCAGTCGACCGGGGACATCCCCCACGGACTCACATCGAGTCAAGTTGTAGACATGGATTACACATGTCGTATAACTTCCTGGTCTCATCAAGTCCAGTCGACCGGGGACATCCCCCACGGACTCACATCGAGTCAAGTTGTAGACATGGATTACACATGTCGTATAACTTCCTGGTCTCATCAAGTCCAGTCGACCGGGGACATCCCCCACGGACTCACATCGAGTCAAGTTGTAGACATGGATTACACATGTCGTATAACTTCCTGGTCTCATCAAGTCCAGTCGACCGGGGACATCCCCCACGGACTCACATCGAGTCAAGTTGTAGACATGGATTACACATGTCGTATACTTCCTGGTCTCATCAAGTCCAGTCGACCGGGGACATCCCCCACGGACTCACATCGAGTCAAGTTGTAGACATGGATTACACATGTCGTATAACTTCCTGGTCTCATCAAGTCCAGTCGACCGGGGACATCCCCCACGGACTCACATCGAGTCAAGTTGTAGACATGGATTACACATGTCGTATAACTTCCTGGTCTCATCAAGTCCAGTCGACCGGGGACATCCCCCACGGACTCACATCGAGTCAAGT
>SKCR01043732.1:0-31658 GCA_019454045.1 Zanthoxylum bungeanum
AGTAATCCATCTCTTTAAACACTTATCACCGCCCTCACGGCTACCAAAAGAATTCAAGGTAACATCAAACCTTGCTTTCACATTTTACATATTTACTGATCATTTCATACTACTGACTTGGGCGTCGGAGTGTCTCCGGTACCTACCACACCGGTAGGCAGTCTACTCACATTCATTCTTCTTTGTTTTGCAGGATTGTTAGTGCCCCTATTTCCAAATTCTGATTGTGGACCTCGGCCGAAATCCAGCATCCACAATTATCAATTACAGACTTCGATGACCCTATAAAAATCTAATAATTAACAGTTCATTATGTTATGTGATTCTATGTTAACGACTTCAAAGGGACTATAGATTCTTCCAAACTCTATAAACTCCTAAGTTATATTCTCTAGATCCTATTCAAAATCACTCTCTCCTGAGTGATAGATTCTAAACATTCATCATATTAATTTGTGGCCAGCAAACAAGAAGCATTAAACGTAAGATAATATAATAAACTAAATTAAAATTTCAATAAAATCAAATTGGCAATCAATACATGGGTTCAAATGTGGCTACATCATCCTCTAGAATTATAAATTTAGTTCATGACGAAAGATAATAACAATAAAAATATGGTCATGAATCTAATAGACATCATGAGATTTAAAGATAAAAACTAGAAGATTAAACCTGAATTGAATCCCTTCGACTTCGGACATCACTACATTTGTCTTCTCTTGTCGCTCTTCAATCTTTCTTCTTGGATCTCTCTAAAATATGTGTTTTTAGACTTTGTGTCATGCATTAGCCTCTCTTTTTAGTCTTGGATGAACTTATATATTTATAATAGAGCCTTGAGGTCATTGTGCATCAAAAAACCCTAAAATTAGTGTTCTGGGTCACTATGGAAAGCCGCGGTGCTGGAAAATTGGCATCGCGGTGCCAATTTCTCTACTTTTTGTATTGGGGTCACAAGTGAAGGCGCGTCGCGACGCACAATAAGAGCGCGTCACGACGTGTGGTAGTGGACAAGATAGTGTTTTTTCCGTATTTTTTATGTTCGCACGTGCTTCTGATGCGTCCATATGGTCCCAAAACACGTATAAATCCCCCAAGATCCATATATTAATACCTTCTATAAATAAAACATAAAAAAACTACAAAATACATTAAATGATACAGAATCTAACAAAATAGTAAGCTAAGAATGCATGAATAAGTGAGTATAAACCACATTTATCAAACACCCTCAAACTTAAGATTTTGCTAGTCCCGAGCAAAAGATAAAATAAAAACTAAATAAATAAACAATCAATAAGTAACAAAATTAGCTAGTCCACTTTCGTATGGATCACGATTGCATTTAGCAACAAGCCTTTAAACCCCTAGGCGGCCCTATTTGACGAGTTGTAGTCTCGTAAGGGCTTACAGTGATGATACCCACAAACGTTCACAAACATGCAATCATGCAAAAACAAATATAAAAATAATAAAAAGTAAATAACATAAGCCCGATAGTTATGCATATTATTGTCCACAAAGAGTGTTTATCAATGAAATCATAGAACCTTCAAAGTACGCAATTGCGACGTAAATCCAAGTTCTTGAATAAATTATCTAAGCTAGACTCACAGTGTGTGTGAAGGTTTATTCACAGCTTGACTCATAATTAAGCCAACTCAATGATTTCATCTCAAAAATTGAGATCTGATGGGTCAAACCAACCTAGATATCTCAAATTAACTATGTAATTGCCTTTCTTTGCTCCGTATGGTATGATTTTATTTATTTTTTCTTTTTTTTTCTTTTTTCTTTTTTTTTTTTAGATTTCAACACACATACCCTTTAAGGAAGCTTTCTCGCCCATTGGTAGCTTCACGTTTATCGGTTATATGTGGTTTAACTTCTCTTTTTCTTATCATACCATACATCGTAATACTAGCATATTGAGATAGATATCTAACCAAACAGTCATTCATCGACAAACAATTTCTTCAACTAGTCATTTTGCCAACTACTTAGGTTCTTATAGCTAAAAACCTATTATTAAGTGCTTACGAGTCTAACCTAGATCATTTACTCAAGGCATCAGATAAAAATCAATTGGGACTTATCGTTTCTAAGATTTCATCTAAATCAACAAAATCATCATTAGACTTATGTTTTACTATCAATGATTAAAAATAAATAAAGAAAAATATTTTTTTAATGCAGCTAGCAGGAACTATCACTACATGCACACACCCCCAAACTTAAAACTTGCATTGTCCTCAATAAAAGATAAACTTAAAGAAACAAAATTAGGGAACAACACTATCGTGCATGGAGTTGATAAGGCTCCTAGTGGTTAGAATTTGGTTGTGCGGGTTTTTTGTGTTCCGTGCTACCCGCATAAATAACATACAAACAGTAAACAAGCAACTAGCACACAATAAAATGAAATAAAGTGAAGGAAATAAAAATAAACAAATACAAATACAAATGCAAAGGTTGCCTCCCCGCTAGCGCTAAGTTTAACGTCTTCAGCCAGACGTAACCACCCAATTGATCATGGTGGCTTCTTCTTTTATATCCACCGACTGTTGTTACATGAAAATGATGGCTTGATGGGATGTGGCAATTTATCCATGGATGGTCTTCCAGGGATTACCGATTGATGAAATTTGGGACTGTACATGTGGCAAAATTTACTTGACCATTGTTTGAGCTTCCCTGAGATCATCTTCAGGCGAGCATTGACTCTAGATTTCCTCTTTTTACGACGCTTTGGGAGTGATTTCAGTTCTGAATGTGGAGGAACGTCTTTGCATCGATTCACTTTGCTAATTGGTTGTTTAACTGCTAGTTCACCTTGCGTGTTTGCAACTTCTATTACTGTAATGCCTAACTTGTGACATTCTTCATCACTTTGAGGACTCGGTGTGGCTTTGAAACACTAAAAGTGACTTCTTCATCTTGAACTCTCATTTTCAGTCCACATTTCTGCATATCAATGATTGTTCTATCGATTGCCAAGAAATGCCTCCCGAGATTGATTGGGCTGCCACGGTTCCTCCTCCCATATCAAGCACAAGAAGTCTGCAGGAAAGTAAATCTTATCCACTTTCACCAAGGACATCCTCTACTATCCTCTCGGGTAGGTGAGGGGAGGGATTTATCTGCTAGCTACAATGTCACTAGGTTGGATTTGCCTCACCTATGCCCAAATTTTTGTAGATGGATAACGGCATGAGATTGATTACTTGCCCCCAAAATCACATAGGTCGTACCAAAGTATCGATTTCCCAATAATGTTATGGAATGGTAAGCTGCCCAGATCCTTTCAGTTTCGGTGGAAAGCTTCTTCTGTATATTGGCCACTGCACTCCTCTGTAAGTGCTACTATTTCATAATTTCCCAACTTCCTATTCTTTTGACCATACCTCATTCATAACAACTCACATATTTAGGCATCTGTTCCAATGCATCTGTGAAAGGGATGTTGATATGGATCTTCTTGAAAATGTCAAGAAACTTAGAAAACTGAGCATCCAAATTCTTCTTTTGAACGTGAGGGCTGAGGGTATGGAAAATGTGTCTTCGGGATAAGTGAAGGCTCATATGGAGGAGCGTTTTACTGTTTCTCTATTTCTATTATTGTTCCCTCTTGAATTGTTGCTTCTTGCCTTAAAATGCCTTGGTCCTGAGAAGTGTCTTTAGTCTCTTTTCCGCTCCTGAGGGTTATTGCTTGACATTGCTCTTTGGGTTTGACTTCAATATTACTAGGAAATATCCCATTATGTTGATTAGTCATAGAAGAGGCAATCTGCCTAATCTGCACTTCTAAAAACTTCATTGTTGCCCCCTATTACCCATGTGTGTTTCAATGTCATTCAGCCCTTGACTCATTCTTCTCAAATCTCTCTGACATTTTAGCAAACAAATGAGCTCATGAGGTCTTCCAATGAAGGTGTTCGTTCTGCTCAGCTCTTTGATTATTGTAGCCAGTATATGTTGCAAGACATCTCCTGTATTGGCATATGAAAAGTTTGGATGATAATAGTTCGACACATGATTACCTCTATAGTTGTCGAAGTTCTGATTGTTCGCATACTGGACTTGCTCATATCCTCCGTCAGGTGAAATCATTCCGTTAGCAGCAGCAGCTTCAATGGATGGTTGGCCATGTTGGTTGGTCAATGTTGTTAGATGAGTGTGTGAGGGATGACATTTGAGCTGTAAGTGCAACAATAGGATCCACCTCATATATATGCCACCTTAGGCACAATAGTCCGTTCATTTTGGCCATTGGAAATAGTTACCGACCATCTCTTTAACACAATTATAGGCATCATCAGCGACTTCTTGAATAGAGCTCCCACAGCTGCTGCATCAACCCCAGTCTGATTCGAACCATTCAGCCCATTATAAAAACAACTAAATCCGCACCCAGCCTGTATAATCATTTTGTGGGAATCTTCGGAGTAAATCCTTAAAGCGCTCTCATGCTTCATACAAAGTTTCAGTCTCCAGTTGCTTAAATATACTAAGTTATGCTCTCAGTTAAGCTGATTTAGCTGATGGAAAAAACCTCTCAAGAATTTTAAGCCATATCATGCCATGTCATGATACTCCCCATCTGTATTGATCGAAGCCAATCCCATGCTTTATCCCGTAAAGAGGATGAGAATAAGTAAGTGTAGCCCGATGGCCTCTTTAGTCACGCCTTTCATCTTTATGATGTCTGCGATCTATAGGAATATCCTTAAGTGCATGTTGAGATCCTCTACAGCTGAACCCCAAACTGATTCTTTTACACCATGTTGATCAATGAAGGTTTTGCTCAAATTGTTGCATTTATTGGCGGATTCGCAATCCCAGAATTAATTATCATCTATGACCGGCTTGAAGAGATCTTGATGGCACCTGGCGTGGATATCCTCTTGTTTTCCGCCACCATTTCTTCAATCAAATAAAAACACAACAAAAATAAAATAAAAATAAAAATAAAATAAAACAAATCTAAATAAAGCTAAGGTTATTTAGTAATAGTATTACGTGTGCTTGAATTACATTAACAATCCCGGCAACAGCGTCAAAAACTGTTGCGATATTTTATTATCGTACCGCAAGTGTACGGTGCCAAGTTTTAGTATAATCAATGAAATAGTGTTCAACTCGCACTAAGTATATGTTAACAATCCTAATTATTTAGACAGCAATTAAATTAAGAATAATTTTGAATTTAAAACTAAAAACTAATATGCAAGATTATTTAAACGTTTTAATAAGATAAACCATATGAGAGAGTATCTAAGTCAGATTTCACCTAGTTTCCCCTATGTATTGCATGTCAATCCCTCATTTATGTTGCATTATTATACGCTCAAGAATCCTTAGTATTCAATTCATCTCTCAAAGCATTATTAGTGAAAGTCCTTATCAATTACAGACTTCGATATTCCATTTAAAAATTTAGTAATTAAAATTCATATATTTTGTGATTCTATGTTCACGACTTCAAAATGACACTAGATTCTTGACCGGCGTAAACACACACGTATAACGCAAGCGTACGTATCGTTCAAGTAGTATAAAAAGTATCGATCCCACGAGGACTTAAAATCTTATCTATTAATTTATTGAGGTCAAATGATTACTAATATCTGACAGGTTGTTTGATTGATTTGAAATGGCGACGATTCTAAATTTAAAGGCAAGTAACTAAATTGTTTGAAAAGATATTTAAGAAAATTCAATATTAAACTATCTAGGGTTGTGATTTATTCCAATATTATTTAAAGATGAAGTTGTTACCTTATAATTGGGTAAAATATTGATTTATTAACCTGGAACACTAAATTATGTAAAAGCCTCTTCCGATGGTTAATTACAAATATCCAATTTAACCTAATTGATCCATATGTCTATGTCAACCAAATTATCTGGATTCATTAAGATTAAGTTCCAATTATGGCTACCCCCGCCCGACAGGTATATTCCTATCATGTAAGGAAATCTATTAAAGGGTTATCTATCCTCAAGGAAGATCGTGGGTTATTGAGTCTGAGGTCTTAAACCTAAAATCTCTATGTCTAGTTCATTTTAAGTTTACCTTATCAATTTTATTAGTGGCCAGTTAATAAAAAAGCATTAAGATTAAGACTCAATAAATAAATCTTTATATTACCCAAATTATAATTTAACCCTTATAAACCGGTGATATTGGATTTCATCACAACCCTGGATTACTAACTTAGTTATGACACATAGCTAGGGCTAATAAAACTGAAAATTAAAAGCCATAAAATAAAAGTGCTGAAAAGTAATTGCGTAAAATAAAGGCTCAAAAGTAAATTACAAATGAAATAAAATGCTAAGGCAAAAGGAATTACTTTTACTACTACTAATTTAGATATCTCCCATAAAATAATATATAAACTTGTGATAATATTTTACCAACCGACCAATCTGGCGGTATCCTGATTAAGTCAAATTAAGTCCAACCAGCCATATAGGTGGTAATATTTGTCCATAATCCAGCCATAAAGGCGGTACCAAAATAAATTATCAACCGACCAATCTCGGCGGTATCTTGATTAATCAGGTTCAAACCAACAGAAAATAAATTTACCAACCGACCAATATAGCGGTTTCCTTGATTAGTCAGGTTTAAACCAGATTAAATTAAATTGCCAACCGACCAATATAGCGGTATCCTTTATTAATCAGAATTTTAAATAGTAAATATATTATTTTTAGGGAGATTAATCTAAATAGCAATAGTAAAATAATTACCTTTCACCCTAGCATAGGAAGTTACCTCCTCACAGTGAAAAGTAAAAACTGTAAAATAAGAAAGTAGATTACTATTATTACAAAAAGTAATTAAAATTATTACAAAAGTAAAAACTAAAAATTAAAAACGAAACTTAGAGAGAGAAGAATTCCCTATTTACATCAAATAAGAGAGAGGGAATGGTGTACTGAAATCTGATATTTCGCGCTCTATTTATAGGAAAAATTTTCACTATTCGCGCGTCGCGACTCCAAGGACCTCCGCGTCGCGACGCTGGATTTGTCGACGTGGCACGATGAGGAGGCGACACGTAGCAAGGCGGCTGACTGTTCATGCGACACGTGTCAATGCGGCTAATTCTCAATTATTGTGATGACGTCATTGATGACGTCATGCTGACGTGGCGATGACGTGGCGATGATGTGGCAAGGCGGCTGAGATCAACTGTCGGCACAATAGGATTGCGACACGTGGCGACACGTGTCACGTTCTGATTGGATGAGGCTGACGTGGCACATTGACTTGGTTGACCTTGTGACGTGGCTGATGATGTGGCGTGACACATGGCGAAGTTGACTCTTTGACCGATGATGTGGCTGATGACGAGGCGACAGGTGTCAAGTCTGAGTGTCGGCAGCATATGATGATGACACGTGGCACGGCGCATGTTAGCAGATGGGATGTGATGGTGACACGTGGCACGGCGCATTGAGCAAAGTCAAACTAAACTTCTTCAAATTGTTGACCGTTGACCTGGCGCACGTTAGCAGATTCGGCTCACGCTGGGCGTCGCGGCGCGCAATGCTCCAGCGTCGCGACGCGCAAAAGACGGAAATATCCAGGTTGACGTATTTTTGTCTGGTTTTGCCCCAAATTGCCTCCAGTGCTGTCCAAACTTTATTTATCTGCAAAATAACAATAAAACACATCAAAACGTTCACAAAACTCAAGAAACTATACAAAATATTAAGTTTAATGAGTGGGAAATAGTGATATAAATACCACTCATCACACCCCCAAACCTAACATTTTTGCTAGTCCTCGAGCAAAATATAAAATAAAATAACATAATAAAATTTAACTAAGCCACTTTCGTAGGGATCACGGTTGCATTTAGCATATGCAACAAGCCTTTAAAACCCCTAGGTGTCCCTAGTGGACGAGTGTAGTCTCGTGAGGTTTACAGCAATGATACCCACAAACATTTTACAAAAGTAAAAAGGTATTAAAACTAATGCACACAAAAGCAAAAAGACAAGCGAAAAGAGAATAAAGAAAGTTAGTGACTAATCAGGTGAAAATTCTACTCCAAGTTACTAGTTGTTTTGTTTCTTTCTAAATTACCGAATAAGTAAATTCTCCGATTATTTTTACCATTCTCCATATACACAGCTAACAAAATATTAATCAACTCATTTTTGCCCACATCAGTCATAAGTGCAGTTGATAAGAGAGTAATATTTTTGTCCTAAAGTTCTATCTGATTTCACATCTTTTTGTAGCAATGGAATAATTTTCTGATTTTTTTGATTTTTTTTTTTATTTATATACAATACCTTCCGTCTATGTAGCGAGCTTTGGGTCGGTGGCTCCCAAACCAGTTGGCTTTAGGGCACCAGGTGTTAAGACACCCCTACGAACTTAATTACTCAGACTTCAGATATATATATTTTTGCAGCATCTTTGATCCATGTAACGAGCTTTGGGCCAATGACTCCCAAGGTTTTAGGGCACTAGGTGTTAAAACACCCTTACAGACTTAATAACTCGTATCTCGGACGTTTTTTTTTTTTTTTTTTTTTTACTCCATCACTTTTGAGAGATGCTTCCTCCAATTAAACTAGAGCACTGAATATTACAAACTTTTCAATTTTAGCTCATGACTGTATGTTTCCATGTAAGTTCATAATACCTGTCAACTGAACATATGAAGATCCATTTTAGTCAGTGTTAAGGAGAATTCACAAATTAAATAATTCAAAAGGAAATAAACAAAAACTAACTTGTTTCGAAATAGGTTTGAGATACGTCTCAGGAGCGAAATTCCTTACTCGGCTATCTCTTACCAATTCCACCTTTTTAGTCAAAATAAAAACACAAAAATGCAAAATATTTTTGTAATTTTTGAAAAATTTTCAATTTTTTTGTATTTTTCGAAAAATTGGACTAAAAATAAAAACAACATACTACTAAAAACAAGATATTAATCAAAATTCCCTCCCCCAAACCTAAATGAGACATTGTCTCCAATGTCTTAAACAGTAGAAGAAGAGTTTAGACGATAATACCTGGTTAACTGAATTCTACAGGAATTTAAAGGTTAAGATCCAGATTAACCCGACGTCTCTTACCACGATCGTCCCCAGACAAATTTATCTTTGAAATGATAGGGTCAACTTGTGGTTCATAGGCTATGAGTTGGTCAATTAGATCTGGAGCAGTTCTGGCAGTAAATAGGATTTCTTTTAAAGGTTTTGATATGAATCCATTTCTCCGGGCATCATCAAGAAAACACAAAGAAAATCATAAAACCCATCAACATTGTACAGCCCAATTGGTTTCTGGTGTATGTTCAGGTTGCCCAAGATAGTACAATAAAAATTTCTTCCAATGTACCCAAGCCACCTGGCAAAGCAATAAAAGCATCAGCACGGTTAATCATTTCTACCAGTCGTTCAGACATACCTGGCACGATCAATTCCTCTCTGTTTGATGATTCAATAAGATTTGCCTCTGCCAAGGGTTTTGGGACGATTCCCAAACATGACTGCCTTCATCCTTTACGGCCTTTGAAACGATCCCCATTAATCCAAGATTTCATCCGCCATATATTAAGTGCATATTCCTTGCAGCTAATACTCGACCCAACTCTGTGCCGCTTCTATGTATTGTGGTTTAGTACCAACACTACTACCGCCAAAACACACAAATGTTTTCAACTCGTCTTCTTGAAGTGGCTTCCATTTTTATGTTTTTTTTTCTTTCTTAATTCTGGAACTTCAAATGTGCAATGATGAGTTGAATTTATAATACCTGAAAGGGGTGAGTAAAAATAGCACAAGTATCTTCCAAATGACGATTAGTATAACAATAGTAAAATAGATCGTGATAGTCAAAAAGGTATGGATCCTGTCGGAGAAAATAAAGAAAAAAAACAAAACAAATCACAATTATTAAGAAAAGACAAAGAGATATAATATGTGCAGAAAAGTAACGGCTTGATTGACATCTATGCGTCAGGGACAAGCTTCCCATCCAATTTTCTTATAAATTGGCAAACAGGGTCTTTTTGAGTCAGATTCCCAAGACTTAACTGTTGTCTTTCTTTTTGATATTGTGTATGTAATCTGCGAAAGTCTATGTGAACATATCCACTGGGATGCGTCTCAAGAGTCGAAGATATATCATCTAAAGACTCCTTACTCAAGCCATTCCTAATGAATTTAATTTTGTCTTCGCGATTAACAGACACCATTCGTAAAGAACGACAACGAGTATTGCAATTCCAACGTGCACATTTGTAACAAACACCCATTTGTTTAGCTCTTCGTTTCTTTGCATAGGTGCTTCTTCCAAAACCAGGCAGATGTGAAATAAAAGAATCAGAGGATTCACCTGCCAATCGGACTCGTGCTTCAATTACCCAACGAATGTCATTGGGCACACCATGGATTGTCAGTAGTCTCATCCGTTCTAAACGAGCTTTGTAAACTTTCATCAGAGATTTTTGAGGGAGAGAAGGAAGTTGCTTGTGAAGATTTGCGAAAGCTTCTTCCATCTTGAAATGACTTAATCTGCAAAAACTAAACACACCAAATTAAATCACACCAAATCACAATATATACAAAAATTGCATGGGTTGCCTCCCTGCGAGCGCTAAGTTTAATCGTCGTCAGCTAGACGTGACTTTTCGAACGTTTATGCTGGATCTGAAAGTGTGACACTTTCTTTTTGTCGCTCAAATGATTCTCCCCAGTAGTGCTTGACACACTGACTGTTAACTTTGAATGGTGTTGGTATTAGGATCCAGTAACTCAACAGCTCCATATGGTAAAATCTGAGTGATCACAAATGGTCCGGACCACCTAGATTTTAACTTTCCAGGGAAAAGTTTTAACCTCGAGTTGTACAACAACACCTGCTGCCTTGGTTCTAACTGTCTGTGCATATTTTTCGGTCATGCCATTTTTTGGTCTTTTCTTTGTACAATTTGGCATTCTCATAAGCCTGTAGGCGAAATTCCTCCAATTCATTGAGTTGGTGAAGTCTTTTCTCTCCTGCAGCTTGTGAATCAAGATTCAATTTCTTCAGTGCCCAGTACGCCTTGTGTTCAAGTTCAACTGGAAGATGGCATGCTTTCCCAAACACCAATCGATATGGGGACATACCAATGGGTGTCTTGTAAGCTGTTCGGTAGGCCCATAATGCATCATCCAGTTTTGTAGACCAGTCCCTCCTTGTTGATCCAACGGTTCTTTCTAGGATTCTTTTGATCTCCCTGTTTGAAACTTCAACCTGTCCATTTGACTGTGGATGGTAAGCTGTGGCAATCTTATGAGTAACTCCATATTTGGATAGGAGTGCATCAAAGTATCTGTTGCAGAAATGAGAGCCACCATCGCTGATAATTGCCCGAGGTGTTGCGAATCGAGTGAAAATGTTCTTTTTCAGGAATTTGATCACCACTTTGGAATCATTGGATGGCAGCGCAATTGCCTCAACCCATTTGGAGACGTAGTCTACAGCAACCAGAATGTACATGTTTCCAAATGATGGAACAAATGGTCCCATGAAATCAATACCCCACACATCGAATATCTCCACTTCCAGAATGTTTTGCAATGGTCCTTCATTTCTTCTTGAAATATTCCCTGTTCTCTGGCACCTGTCACATTGAAAAGAAAAAAGATAAGCATCTTTAAAAAGTGTGGGCCAGAACAAACCTGATTGAAGGACTTTGGCTGCAGTTTTGTTTCCACTGAAGTGTCCGCCGTATGGTGATGAATGACAGTGTTGCAAAACACTATTGACTTCCTCCTGTGGAACACACCGTCTCAATAATTGATCAGCACAGCGTTTAAACAGGTATGGTTCATCCCAGACATAGTGCTTGACTTCTTTGAAAAACTTCTTCTGTTGCTGAGTTGTCCATTCCAACGGCCATTTTCCTAATACAATATAATTGACATAGTCAGCATACCAAGGGACTTCCTGTTGTTTCATGGAAAATAGTTGTTCATCTGGAAAAGTTTCTTTGATTATCAGTTCTTTGTCAGCTGTTTCTCCATTGTCGAGCCTCGATAAGTGATCTGCCACTTGGTTTTCTGTTCCTTTCCTGTCTCGGATCTCCACGTCGAATTCTTGCAAAAGAAGTATCCAACGGATCAATCTAGGTTTGGCATCTTTCTTTGTGATCAGATATTTGATTGCTGAATGATCTGTATAGACCACCACTTTGGGACCCAATAGATAGGAGCGGAATTTGTCAAAAGCGTACACAACTGTTAGCAACTCCTTTTCAGTGGTTGTGTAGTTGAGTTGAGCTTCATTCAGAGTTCTGCTGGAGAGTAGTAAATGGTGTGTGGAAAATTTGCTTTGCGTTGTCCCAAAACTGCACCTACAGCATAATCACTAGCATCACACATTACCTCAAATGGAAGGGTCCAATCTGGTGCTACAATGATGGGGGCAGAAACCAGCTTCTGTTTTAAGATCTCAAAAGCTTCCTGGCATTCTTTGGTGAAGTTGAAAGGCACATCCTTTTCCAGAAGATTGCAAAGAGGTTTGGCAATCTTGGAAAAGTCTTTGATAAATCTCCTGTAAAAACCTGCATGTCCAAGAAAACTCTGAATCCCTTTTACAGATGTTGGTGGAGGTAGTTTCTCAATTGTCTCGATTTTTGCTTTGTCAACCTCAATTCCCTTTTGTGAAATTCGGTGTCCAAGAACAATACCTTCATGTACCATGAAATGGCATTTTTCCCAATTGAGTACCAGGTTTGTATCTTCGCACCTTTGTAATACTTGTTCCAAATTTAACAAACAATGGTCAAAAGAATCTCCAAACACAGAAAAATCATCCATAAAAACCTCCATACTCTGCTCCAGCATGTCTGAGAAGATGGCCATCATGCAACGCTGAAAAAAGTGGCAGGGGCATTACATAATCCAAATGGCATCCTGCGGAAAGCAAAAGTACCATAGGGACATGTAAAAGTAGTTTTCTCCTGGTCTTCTGGTGCGATGGCAATCTGATTGTACCCTGAATATCCATCAAGAAAACAATAGAACTCATGTCCTGCTAGTCTGTCTAACATCTGGTCAATAAATGGCAGCGGAAAATGGTCATTTCTCGTGGCTTTGTTCAGCTTCCTGTAATCCATACATACTCTCCATCCAGTCACCGTTCTTGTTGGAATCAGCTCGTTCTTTTCATTGGTGACAACAGTAATTCCTCCTTTCTTTGGTACACACTGCATAGGACTTACCCAAGTGCTGTCTGATATGGGGTAAATGATACCAGCATCCAACCATTTGATGATTTCTTTCTTCACGACTTCCTTCATGATTGGATTGAGTCTCCGTTGATGCTCCACTGTGGGTTTGTATTCATCGTTCATCAAGATTTTGTGCATGCAAAATGATGGACTAATGCCTCGAATGTCTGCTATAGTCCAGCCAATGGCTTTTTTGTGCTCTCGTAATACTCTCAGTAGCTTTTCTTCATGTTCCAATGTTAGTGAAGAAGAAATAATAACAGGTAATTCAGCAGAGTTTCCAAGAAATGCATACCTGAGATGGCTCGGAAGTAACTTTAGTTCCAGTTGCGGTGGTTCTTCAATCGAAGGCTTGATTCGATCTTTCTTTGGCAGTTCCAAGCTTTCAACTGGTGGCATTACTTTGAATCGGAATGGTTTGTCAAGGTAGTTGATACATTCCAAGATTTCAGCATCTAGTTCGTTGTCTGTCATGTTGGTGATGCAAGCTTCAAGTGTATCTGTGGGATTTGACTCAGTATTCTGAACAATTTTATCAATAACATCAACTCTGAAGCATTCTTCTTCTTCCTTTTCATCGCTCGGGAATTTCATTGCTTTGAAAACATTAAAGGTCACTTCTTGGTCCTGCACTTTCATGGTCAGTTCTCCTTTTTGCACATCAATCACAGTTTTACCTGTAGCCAAAAATGGTCTCCCAAGAATGATAGGTACTTCTTTGTCTTCTTCCATGTCAAGGATGATGAAATCTGCTGAAGGATGAGTTTGTCAACTTTAACCAGCACATTTTCCACGACTCCTCTCGGAAATGCGAGTGTTCGATCAGCAAGTTGCAAAGATACTGAGGTAGGCATTGCTTCTCCAATTTGCAGTTTCCTGTAAATAGAAAAAGGCATTAAATTAACACTGGCACCTAAATCACATAAAGCTTTACCGATGTAATGTTCTCCAATGGTGCATGGAACTGTGAAACTGCCAGGATCTTTCAACTTCGAAGGAAGTTTCCTCTGAATGATGGCGCTCTGCATTCTTCTGTCAAAGCTACTGTTTCGTAGTCTCCCAATCTCCGTTTTCGTGAAAGAATGTCTTTCATGAATTTGACATAACTGGGCATTTGTTCTAAGGCTTCTGCAAATGGTATGTTGATATGCAGCTTTTTGAAAATCTCCAAGAACGAGCAAACTGCTTGTCCATTTTGCTTTTCTGAAGACGCTGAGGAAAAGGTGGTGGTGGGTGTAGTGATTTGTTCTGGTTTTTTCCTTTGTTTCTTTTTCCTTTGTTCTTTTTCTTCATCTGTTTCTCGACTTCTTTTGGAACTTCTTCTTGGGACATCTGGATTCCAACATCTTTGTTGATCTCAGTACCACTCTTTAAAGTAATGGCTTGACATTGCTCCTTCCCTCGGTTCCTTGGATTTGGTTCTGTGTTGCTGGGAAGATTACCTGGCGGTCTGTAACTCTGAGCATTGGCCAGTTGTCCGATTTGATTCTCCAGTGCTTTGATGGAAGCTGATTGACTCTTAATCATAGCTTCATATCTTTCTAATTGAGCTAGCATCTCTGCCATTACTGGTTCATTTGTCTGCTCCTGGCCTTTATTCTGTTGTTGGAATCCAGGTGGTGGATAGTTCTTTTGCCCTGAATTGTTGCTCCATGAAAAATTAGGATGATTCCTCCACCCTGGGTTGTAGGTGTTGGAATATGGATTGTTCCCCTGTCTGTTGAAATTGTTGACATAATTCACCGTCTCTTCAAGTTGGTTCGGTTCTGGTGCTCCTCCATATGGTGAATTTGTGGATCCAGTGGTAGAGTCTCCATAAATTTTGCATATCTGATCTAGTTTGTGTTGTTGACTGCTGTATTAGCTCCAACTTCATAGATTCCTGCAATTCTTTGAATAATACACCTTTCTGTTGGCCATAAGGAATTGTTGTTGGCCATTTCTTCGATTAGGTCCCAGGCTTGATCTTCTCCTTTTGCCATCAAAGCTCCTCCAGCAGCAGCATCAATTGTGGTTCTCATCAGTCCAGAAAGTCCATTATAGAAAGTTTGGACTTGAAGCCATTTTGGAATCTCATGGTGAGGACATTTCCGGAGCAAATCTTTGTATCTTTCCCAAGCTTCGTACAGGGATTCTGAATCTTGCTGCACAAAGGATGTGATGTCATTCCTCAACTTTGCAGTTCTGGTTGGTGGAAAGTATTTTGCAAGGAATTTTGTGGCTAGAGCGTTCCAAGTTGTGATAGAACCTGCTGGTAATGAATGTAGCCATGCTTTTGCTCTGTCTTTCAGGAATATGGAAAAACCCTCAGCCTCATTGCTTCTTCTGATGCTCGTTTGTAATTGAAAGTGCCGCAAACTTCCAGGAAGTTGCTAATGTGAGCATTAGGATCTTCAGTTGCATTTCCTCCAAACTGAACTGTTTGCTGAATCATCTGAATGCAAGTTTTGATGTCACCCGCATTTGCTGGTAAAGGAGGAAGAACAATACAGGAAATGAGGCCATCTACCAACTGTCACGGGCCAACTTTTTCCTTAACGGAGAAAGGGCTCGTGCGGCACTTACCACGGTCACGTCCCGTGTAAGTCAGCCTATCTCCAACCTCTACACCCAATTTCTCATTGTTGGGGAGGTTTCAGACCCATAATTTTATTGATTTACGAAAGCTCACAAGCTATCTCAACGCTTACTCTAGCGGGCCCGTTCAACACGGGACCCGGTACTCGAATAGCACAACCGGATATAAAATATGGCATTTTTCCGCCAACTCAATCTCGACAATCCATCATTGTCCCACGTTGTCTAAGGGCGAGAGGGTTCACGGCTAAAGCCCCAAGACCACCGAAGCCCCCTTGGCCACGCCCAAGTTCACCTAGGCTTCCCCCCCTAAGGAGGTTTTAAAGACATTGCACATGTCTCACCAGTATACACACCTAGCGCTTGAGTTGTCACACCCCCCTCTAAAATCTATCTTAAGAGGAGTTTTCAGGAAATCTTCCGGGCATTCAGTAAGCCACCATATAAGCGACTTTGGGTTAAAATATCGTCCCAAAACGAGCTCGTCTTGATGGGTTTCCACAACACCCCCACTTTAGCGGAAAATACCCAAAAGTGGCCATACTGCCAGAATCTCCCGGCAAATCTCGAAATCCAACTCTGGGGCTGATATTTTCCCAGTACAAGTGACCATAAGATTCACTTTGGAACTTGGTCCCACTCGATTCGACACCCCGGGTCGTTAGCTCCTTCACAATGCACCGATTTAGGCTAACGACTAGCGGCAGGCTAGCGTATCTCAAAATCTCCCGCCAAACTTCAGAACGGGACCCCACGGGTGAGAACTTCCCAGTACATTCACCCCTAAGAGTTACTTAGGGCTTGGAGCAAGCTCAATCCGGCATTCCGAAATATAGGCTCCTTCACAACGCTGCACAACTAGGCCAGCTCCTAGCGGCAAGCGAGCACGTTTCTAAATCTCCAGGCAAACTTCCGAATAAGGCCTCACAATGGAAACTCACCAGTACAAGGGTACATGAAGGGTACATATAACCCTTAACGACCTTAAACCGATGTCCCGAAACATGAGCTCCTTTGTAAAGTGACTGCACGTCCTAGTCTGATCCTAGGACCGTGACACTCTCCCCCACTTCATTCATCGTCGTCCTCGACGATGGCATCACTTGAGGGTTAAGATTGTAACATCCTCCCCCACTTCATCCATTGTCGTCCGCGACGATGGCACGACTTGAGGGTTAGGATTGTAACATCCTCCCCCACTTCATCCATCGTCGTCCTCAACGATGGCAACTCAAGTTGTATCTGTCACGAATCTCTTTCAATCCTACCTGTGTGTTATGGGTTCACAAGGAAGACATTGAAACCACATTCATATGTCAATGAATGGAATCACATGTCTATGTTAGCCACATTATCCAATGCTATATCGAAATGGGCACACAATATCCAAACACAACAACATCATATACGCTTTTCGTACATAAGTCTGGGTTTCTGATATAATGGCTCAACTTCGGCACTAGGCACAGGTTTACCATTTCTGACGAAATCTCCAACTTCTGTAACTTACCACAATATGGGTTTGATATTATCTCCATACATGTTTGGGAACTCTTTTATTCTCGTGCATGTTAGGATTATCAATTCCACACATTGTTCACATCTTCTTGGAATCCCCATCATAACGCACACAGTGAAGACATTGCAATGTCATTTATCTCAACGAATGAAATTACATATCCACGTTTGTAACATCATGCAACTTTATAAAGAATTGGGCACATAATATCTAAACACAAAACATCATATACACTCTCGTACATGAGTCTTTGTTTTGACATAATGGCTCAACTCTGCCACTAGGCACAAGTTCCCGCACATGGTTGGATCATCAACCCAACACACAATTCGTACAGCTTCTAGGAATCCCCATCATTACATGTGGAACAACTCCACACACGTGATTGTGTATTAGTTTTCGTGTCCAGTCTCAGTCACAACTCCATACAAACTCTCGTGCATGAGTGTTTCTGATTTCGGTCACTATTTTTCCACACGCTCTGTATGCGAGTTTACAATTCTGATTCAGCAACTTCTTACAAAAAGCTCCATACACTTAAACGTGAATGGGTTTTGATAAAAACAAAGGGTTTTTTGTTCATTTGATTATGAATAGATCGGTTGTTCACTTCACCCTGGCCCCCTGCCTACCTGTTTTCAAGGCGCTCGGCGTAGCACATCGGGTTTCCCGAAGATGAACACACACCCGATCCACAATTAGCTTATGGTGGAGCTAATTTCCCACTAGTCCCCTCTTGGACACGCGTAGTTGCTCTCATATCACTAGCAACTATCTCGTTCTCACACATAACTCTGGGTCACTTGCTCTCTCATGAGCTTCTCAATTGTCTCGATACTCAACTGTCGCAGATAGAATTGTTTCCAACTTCTATCATTCCCACGACCACTCTTGGTCTTCTCACCTTAGTACTCTTAGGCACCAAGCCAACTCGTACTACTTTCTTGGGTGTTTCCCACCCCACTTTTGGCACTCTAGCCAATTCTACGCTGACTCACAAGGTCATATCACGAAACTTTATTCGACACTAGATCACTTCCTCGAAGCAATCATCGTTCTCAAACTCACTCCAAAGCCAAAGTCACATATCTGGCCTATCACCCACCCGTGTAACTCGTACATACACTCTCATTTCGACTACTCGTAGTCGCATTATGTCACATGCATTCTCCAAAATGCAAGCATCTCGGCCCTTCCGGGACCACACTCACATCTCTCGCAATTGCAATTTTCATGCAACCCTTGTGCAACTCATTGCACCTCCAACTCGTAAGGCACTCTACCTTTACGAGCAACTCGTTATGTTACCAAGATAATTCAACCTTGGTCTCCCACACAATCATTACATAACCAACACAATGGTTATCACATTCCATAAGGATCTTTGGAGATACCTGACTCATTTCAGGCTCACTCCCCCACTTTTACTTTGGCCTATCTCAAGCCATCACACTTTGGTTGGCATTCCCACTCACGGGAATCCACACAACTCGTTACTCGTAGCTCTGAGTTGAGGGCATTCCCACTATAGAGAATCCACACAACTCGTTACTCGTAGCTTTAAGCTAATGGCATTCCTAATCACAGGAATCCAACAACTCATTTCTCATAGTCTTTACGAAGGCTTTACTCGATAAAACCTTTCTCAAAATACTTACACGAACCATCGGTTTCACACTCGGTCCTTGACATTGCCTCACACAAGAGGACTATACATCTCGACTCTCTATCACATCCTGGCACTCAACTGCCATGGGAAAAGGGTCTCACATCCTCTTTTGGACCCCACACAACTTCAACCAACCCCACATCGGGTTCTCATGACGCATATACTCTTGCCAATATCCCATCGGCACTCTCGTGATGTTTCTTATACATCCCAAATATGTCTCACACCTTCACGGTGTATAGACCATTTGTTTGTCTCTCGTAGACAAGTTTTACCTCCATTTCGGGTCTCTCCCGAACATTTTGGCTTCACCCGAGCCAACCTCGTATACAACTAGCACTTCTCAAGTGTTCTCATATCGTCTCACATCAATCCATCTCAATTGGGGATTTTCACTTCTCTACGTGCATCACACGCACTCTCTCCCGCCTCCTCTCGATCCGTTTCTCTACCGAGAGCTTCACACTAGCCTTATGATGTTCACAACATCTCTATAACATCTACTCACATCCGTAGACATTCCACTTGCCCAACCTAGGGCTCTGATACCAACTGTCACGGGCCAACTTTTTCCTTAACGGAGAAAGGGCTCGTGCGGCACTTACCACGGTCACGTCCCGTGTAAGTCAGCCTATCTCCAACCTCTACACCCAATTTCTCATTGTTGGGGAGGTTTCAGACCCATAATTTTATTGATTTACGAAAGCTCACAAGCTATCTCAACGCTTACTCTAGCGGGCCCGTTCAACACCGGGACCCGGTACTCGAATAGCACAACCGGATATAAAATATGGCATTTTTCCGCCAACTCAATCTCGACAATCCATCATTGTCCCAACGTTGTCTAAGGGCGAGAGGGTTCACGGCTAAAGCCCCAAGACCACCGAAGCCCCCTTGGCCACACCCAAGGTTCACCTAGGCTTCCCCCCCTAAGGAGGTTTTAAAGACATTGCACATGTCTCACCAGTATACACACCTAGCGCTTGAGTTGTCACACCCCCCTCTAAAATCTATCTTAAGAGGAGTTTTCAGGAACTCTTCCGGGCATTCAGTAAGCCACCATATAAGCGACTTTGGGTTAAAATCTCGTCCCTAAACGAGCTCGTCTTGATGGGTTTCCACAACACCCCCACTTTAGCGGAAAAGACCCAAAAGTGGCCTACTGCCAAAATCTCCCGGCAAATCTCGAAATCCAACTCTGGGGCTGATATTTTCCCCAGTACAAGTGACCATAAGATTCACTTTGGAACTTGGTCCCACTCGATTCGACACCCCGGGTCGTTAGCTCCTTCACAATGCACCGATTTAGGCTAACGACTAGCGGCAGCTAGCGTATCTCAAAATCTCCCGCCAAACTTCAGAACGGGACCCCACGGGTGAGAACTTCCCAGTACATCACCCCTAAGAGTTACTTAGGGCTTGGAGCAAGCTCAATCCGGCATTCCGAAATATAGGCTCCTTCACAACGCTGCACAACTAGGCCAGCTCCTAGCGGCAAGCGAGCACGTTTCTAAATCTCCAGGCAAACTTCCGAATAAGGCCTCACGAATGGAAACTCACCAGTACAAGGGTACATGAAGGGTACATATAACCCTTAACGACCTTAAACCGATGTCCCGAAACATGAGCTCCTTTGTAAAGTGACTGCACGTCCTAGTCTGATCCTAGGACCGTGACACTGGGCGTCGCGCGCGCAATGCTCCAGCGTCGCGACCGCAACAAACGGAAATATCCCTGTTGACGCATTTTTGTCTGGTTTTGCCCCAAATTGCCTCCAGTGCTTTCCAAACTTTATTTATCTGCAAAATAACAATAAAACACATCAAAACGTTCACAAAACTCAAGAAACTATACAAAATATTAAGTTTAATGAGTGGGAAATACTGATATAAATACCACTCATCAATTCTCCTGAACTCTATAAAACTCTTAAGTTATATTCTCTAGTTCCTATTCAAAATCCCTCTCACCTGAGTGATAGATTCTAAACATTCATCATCTTAATTTATGGCCAGCAAACAAGAAGAATTAAACGCAAGAGAATATAAATAAACTTAATTATAATTTCAATAAACTCAAATTGGCAATCAATACATTGGTTCAAACAGTGGCTACATCATTCTCTATAATTATTAATTTAGTTCATGACAAAAGATAACCACAATGAAAATATGGTTATGAATGTAATAGACATCATGAGAGTTAAAGATAAAAACTAGAAGATTAAACCCGAATTAAATCTCTTCATCTTCGGACGTCACCGTATTTATCTTCTCTTGTCGTTCTTCAATCTTTCATCTTGGATCTCTCTAAAATATGTGTTTTTAGACTTTGTGTCGTGTATTAGCCTCTCCTTTTAGTCTTGGACGAACTTATGTATTTCTAATAGAGCAATGGGGTCATTGTGCATCAAAACCCCTAAAATTAGTGTCTGGGTAGATGCGGGGCGCCGCGGCGCTGGCAAATTGGCTCCATGATGCCAATTTCTATGCTTTTTGTATTGGGGTCACTAGCGAAGGCGCGTCATGATGCGCAGCAAGGGCGCTTCACGACGTGTGGCAGTGGACAGTATTGTGTGTTTTTCGTATTTCTACTCTTCCCGCGGGCTTTTGATGCGTCCGTATGGTCCCAAAACACGTATAAATGCCCCAAGATCCATATATTAATGTCTCCTACAAATAAAACATAAAATAACTACATCATACATTAAATGATACGAAATCTAACAAAATATTAAGCTAAGAATGCAGGAATAAGTGGGTATAAACCATACTTATCAGAAAATTCATACTTTCTTCTTGGGAATTTCTCTGGAATACTAAGAATATGGTATATTGTGTGTTTATTTAAGTTTTCTTGTATTTTCTTGTTATTTTAGTAATAAAATTCTATTTGTTTTACTTAAAGCATGAATAGGTAACTTCTTTCTACTATGGTGAAAAGTGAAACTTTTATTATGATAATTTGGATTAATCTCCCTTATTTTATAATATATAAATTATTTTTAATCTAACTTAATTGGATATCACCTATATGGTCGGTTGGACTTAAATTATTTTAATCTGACTTAATTGGATACCGCCGATATAGTCGGTTGGATTTAATTTGGGCAATTTATTTTATATATTATAATAAGAGAGATTTCTAGATTTGAAATACTAAAAGTGGATCCTCTAATTCCAGCATTTTATTTTATTGTTTATTTTAACTTTTTAGTTTTTCAACTTATTTTGTTTATTTATGTCTTTAGTAATCCTAGGTATGTGTTGTAACTTAATACATTATCTAGGGTTGTGATGAATTCCAATATCATTGGTTCTATAAGTTGATTATTTATGTCTTGTGTGATGTATTGGTTTATTTATTGAGTCTTAATCTTAATTCTTCTTATTGATTGGACTTCAATAAGATAGATGTGGTAAACTTAAAATGAACTTATCGAAAGGATTTTAGGTTTCAGGCTTAGACTCAATAGCTGACGATCTCACCTTAGAGATTTCCTTTCAGGATAGACATATACCTATCGGGTGTGGGTAGCCATAATTGGAACTTAATCTTAATGAATTCAGAGTTTCTTAGTTAACATAGACATATAGTTAATTGAGTTACTTTGGGTGTTTGCATCTGACCATCGACAGAGGCTTTTGCATATCTTCGTGTTCGAGGTTAATAAATTAATATATTACACAAGCATAAGCTAGTCACTTCATCTTTAGAAGAATATTGGAAGGATTCATAACCCTAGATAGTTTCATAATATTGATAACTTTTAGAATTTGCTTTTGTTTTATTTTATTTACTTATTTTTAGATAAAATCACCAACCAAACAACAATCAATTTTTAGATACTTGTAGAAATTTAACTACAATATATCAATAGCATAGGTATGAAGTCCTCGTGGGATCGATACATTTTATATTACTTGAACGATATGTGCACTTGTGTAACGTGAGTGATTTCACCAATCAAATATATAACACTCACTGGCTCAGATAAAATGGTGAAGGTCGGGGTCGGGTTGGAACATAGTCTGAAAGAATAGCTCATTGAATTCCTTAAGGAATATGCTAATATATTTGCTTGGAGTCATAAAGATATAGTTGTGAAGGTACTATAACATCGTATCTCTAACCAACCCATTACGGCTCCACATGATTGATCCTGAGATCATAATTCATTGTCTGTCCATCGATCAGGCTCACAAGGCTATGAAGTATAAAATAAGGATTTTCAACCAAGAACGGTATGAGGCCATCCATACAGAGGTGGAAAATTTGCTATAAACTGGATTTATTAGTGAAGTGAAGTATCTGGAGTGGGTATCGAATGTTGTCTTGGTCAAAAAGGTAAACAGCAAGTGGAGAATGTGTGTGGATTTCTCCGACCTGAATAAAGCTTAGCCGAAAGATAGTTTCCTAATTCTCAAAGTTGATCAGTTAATGGAGTATGTATTGTAATGCATGTTTTTATTCAGGTTCACATAGAATGTTCGGCCAGACTCCTTTCATGTCCGGCTGGATATGCCAGATGTGAAATAATATCTGGCAAGGATTCTTTGAGGCCAGGCCGATAAGATACGCAAATTTTTGTTTATTATCTTATTCATATTCTTTTCCTATCTTATAGTCTCCTTATTATTACTACGCTATTACTATTTATTAATGATGATAGTTATGCATACGTTTCCTTATTTTCTGATTTACAAGTATATTTGGTCAGGCTTCCCCAAAGCCAGGGCGATGAGACACGTAATCTATTCTATTCATTTACAATCATTTTTCTTTACATGTGCATATTTACTGCTATTTCTTTTTATTGTTGTTATCTTATTACATTACATGCACGTTCTTACATTCTTCATTTCTGTAGTTTACTTACAATTATTTACTTACTGTTATTATTGCGTTATTATAATTATTACTGTTACTTTTTAACACACGTTCCTCTCTGTTATTACTGGAATGTGTGTATAATTCTGTGTTTCCGACTTTTCTAATTTACGCAACATGTCCGACCAGACTTTATATAAGTCCGGCCAGATTCAAATCAAACATGATATCCAGTCGACTATGCCAATGTCCGGTTAAGCTTCTACGAAGCCAGGCCTATGAGATAAATTCTCTAGTCAGTTTGCTTTAATGTTTTTTAAAGATTCTTGAGCTTGTACATGTATTCATTTCATTTTTCTTTCTTTATTATTTCATGAATGTATTGTTTCATGTTATATAAACTGTTGTTATGAGTTAATTCATTACAAGACATGTCATTGCATCTTTTGAATCTAAGTATTATATTGGTATCAGTAAGTGACCATTATAAACCCAAACGGGTTCAAGGTCGAACCTTGGATTGGATGTAGTACTGCCTTAAATCATTCCTAGTGTCTTATACTGGGTGGCGACTCCTAATTCTCCTGTTAATCCCTCGTGAGCTATCCGTACTCTCTACGGGCTGCTAGCCTAATAGTGTCATGATCGCCAATATTTTAGGAATAGCAGTAAACCTCGCTTCGCTCCTATAGAACCTTTATAATGGTAATATACAAACTGAAAACGTAAATTTTAAACATATGTAAACACAAACTGAAAACATGTATACATGACTTTTGAAGACATGAACTGTAATCGTGTAAACATGGGCTGCGAACTGGGAACGTAGGCTGTAAACATGAAATCCGACTTGAAGATCATGAATTATAATTTTTGTAACATGAAACGAAGATCGTAAATTATAATATATAAATTGTAAGGAATGCATATCGAAATTGTAATAACTTGAAAACATAACAAAGGAAATATCACTCACTCACATAACCGACATCCTAATGCTTGAGTGCTCAAATGGAACTGAATGGATTCTCCTCTGTGGAATCTATGAATTCAAGTACAGTCACTATACTTGAACATTATGATCCTAATCATGCACGTGAATAATGTGTGTGATCATGCTGACGAGATAGCTCGAGAAATTTCCTAACTTCCTACGTTATCCTGATACACCATTACCAGACATCAAACCTGGTCAATCACTCAAAACATCACCATATGACACAAACAATGATCATAAAAATAATAACAATATGAATCATGGCTTAATACATCCTCTATCAGGAACTTCATGCTTGATTATACCTTACACTAATGGCAATGATCAAACTCAAATCATAGGTTTTGATTCAAATCAAACCATGCATAAATCATGAAATTATACATCAATCTAAGCATGATTTACTCTCTAATTAACCAAAATCATGAAAAAAAAATCGGCGTGGATCATGCTTGGGTTTCCATGGGTTGAAAGCTAAAGCTTGATAAATCATGTTGAGATGCAAAGTAAATGCTAAGATAGAGAATGAGAAACTTACTTGCTTTAATTAGCATTTAGGGATGCATGAAAATCATCATAATCTTAGCTTGATTTCAAGAAAATTGGGGATTTTGGGGTGTGGGTTGCGTAAGAGAGAGATAAGAGAAAAATGAAGATAATGGCCTATTTATATGGCCATAATATTTTAGAGTTTTCTGTTAAAAAATCACAGGGACATTCGAATGCCACTCACACGACACAAGAATGCGTGCAATTTTGTCAAGTCGAGTTCAAACGCTTGTGGAACGTCTCACAAATGAAAACCCTCTGGAAGGTTTCATTCAAACGGGGTGAAGAACGCATCACAAATAAGAACATCGATTGTGTTCGAACAATGGAATGAATACGACACAAACGTGATTTTGATAATTTTTCCTACATCTTGAGTGTACTTGACTTGTTCGGGGTCGGTACATACACAAACCTTACATGTGCATAAATCATCACATGCATGAACTATATGACCATAATAGACATGCTAAAATAATCAGGGTGTTACAGCGACTATCTCACTTCCACGAATGTGGCTCCGCCACTAATCACGTCACGTATACAACAAGTCAATAATATATTATCAGGCATGTTAAAATAATAAAAATTAATTGAATAACTTATAATTATATTTAATACAATTTTATTTATTATATGCTTATTAATTAGTAGTACTACGTCACTCATAGTGTGTTCATGCTGACGAGATAGCTCGAGAAATTTCCTAACTTCCTACGCTATCCTGATACACCATTACCAGACATCAAACCTGGTCAATCACTCAAAACATCACCATATGACACAAACAATTATCATAACAATAATAACAATATGAATCATGGCTTAATACATCCTCTATCAGGAACTTCATGCTTGATTATACCTTACATTAATGGCAATGATCAAACTCAAATCATAGGTTTTGATTCAAATCAAACCATGCATAAATCATGAAATTATACACCAATCTAAGCATGATTTACTCTCTAATTAACCAAAATCATGAAAAAATCGATGTGGATCATGCTTGGGTTTCCATGGGTTGAAAGCTAAAGCTTGATAAATCATGTTGAGATGCAAAGTAAATGCTAAGATAGAGAATGAGAAACTTACTTGCTTTAATTAGCATTTGGGGATGCATGAAAATCATCCTAATTTTAGCTTGATTTCAAGAAAATTGGGGATTTTGGGGTGTGGGTGGCGTAAGAGAGAGATAAGAGAAAAATGAAGATAAGGGCCTATTTATATGGCCACAATATTTTAGAGTTTTCTGTTAAAAATCACAGGGACATTCGAATGCCACTCACACGACACAAGAATGCGCGCAATTTTGTCAAGTCGAGTTCGAACGCTTGTGGAACGTCTCACAAATGAAAACCCTCTGGAAGGTTTCATTCAAACGGGGTGAAGATCGCGTCACAAATAAGAACATCGATTGTGTTCGAACAATGGAATGAATACAACACAAACGTGATTTTGAAAATTTTTCCTACATCTTGAGTGTACTTGACTTGTTCGGGGTCGGTACATACACAAACCTTACATGTGCATAAATCATTGCATGTATGAACTATATGACCATAATAGACATGCTAAAATAATCAGGGTGTTACAGCGACTATCTCACTTCCACGAATGTGGCTCCGCCACTAATCACGTCACGTATACAACAAGTCAATAATATATTATCAGGCATGTTAAAATAATAAAAATTAATTGAATAACTTATAATTATATTTAATACAACTTTATTTATTATATGCTTATTAATTAGTAGTATTACGTCACTCATAATAGAAAAGGGAGTTGCTCATTTTCCCACCACAATCTCTCCATCGAAAAAGACTCCCCATGCAATAAAGTCATGTTCTCACTTCTTTTATTAAAGCTCTCCACAATTAATGGACTCAATGGAATGAGCTTTACTGCTTTAGTGATTCACCTAATATTCATAGTCAATAATGTTAGCTCTTGCCCAGAAAAGCCACTGCATAAAAGCTAAATATCAGGGAAGCTGAAAGTGAAGGATTTGATCAATGCCACGTATGCAAAAACAATTGTTCCCTAGAGCTGCGTGTGTGTGTATATATATAATAATTCTCAGGTATACACAGGCGGAAGTACGGATGCGTGTTTTTGTATAATAAAATAACGTTATTTTATGAGTCAATTAATAAAGCAACATTATTATATTGTACGAAACACACACACCTTTGCATCATCCGGTCATAAAACAAAGTTATTTTACAGTACAAAACACACACATTTGCATCATCCGGTGAATATTGACTCGATATATATATAACGAAAAATAATAACGAGACTAAATTAAGACGAAACGGAAGACAAAATTACCATCAAAATGGTATCATTTTAATAATAAATTATAAAAAATGAAATAAAAAAAAAAACAAAACTAAATTATTTTGATGATAATTTTGTCTATATTTTGTCATCATTTATTGTTTATATAATTGTTGATTTATAATGGCATTGTCATATTATAGAAGATGCTCTCTTTGTTCTTAAATTAAGTCATAGGAATATTGGCTTTAACTTTTCTTAATGGCATAATTTTTATTTTTAACTTCTAGAGTGATCGTAATTCATGTTTCTCATGATTCATAGGAACTTCTAGTATATTTGGGAAGTATAAAGTAGTCCACATTAAGACTTTTGTTGCATCATCATGATCTAAGACGTGGGGTGCCCACTAATACTATATATGTCATTTTCGAGTAAATCTTTGGTGCAACAGTGGTATGGATGACGTGGTACCACCAACCAATTAAAAGATAACATGTTTAATTTTCTTCCTATTTTTTAATTGTTTTTTGACTTTTTAACACGCATGGCAAAGAATGATTGGCTTGTTGCATGGATGACGTGGTACCACTGTTGCACCAAAGATTTTCTCGTCATTTTCAGTCTATAAAAAGCATAAACTTGCATCATTAATATTGCCATATTATCATATTTGGTTTGCCAAACAAATGGCTTTCTTCATTTGAAAGAAAGCTATTTGTTAGTATGGCTAACTGTATTTCAGTGTTCACTAAAAAAATAAAATAAAAAATAACTTGTGGATGGAAAATTCTGTCAATAAAATGATTTATCGACGAAAATAATTTATGGGTAATTGAGTTTTTTTTTTTTTTTTTTTAGAAATTGTATTTAATAATGATTGGATGATAATAATTTAAATGTAATTTAATATTAATCGTGTATTATTATTAAAATACATGTGGTAGAAAAATATATGAAAAGTTAAAATAATTGAACTCGGTATTGGATCCAAATTCTCTGATGAGACCATCCAACTTAATCTTAGAGATGATGTGTCATAAACAATAAAATAAAGAAAATCCTTGTAAGTGGAAGAAAAAAATGAGTCAAAAAATACTTCATATATAAATCAGATACGTTCACATGAAGATAGATCATAATTCCACTTATAATAATATATATGTACACAAATTTACTTAATTAAATCTCAAGTAACAAATGGTGGCACTCACTTTGTAGCCTTGAGGCTTTTCTCCAAAAAAAAAGAATATTTTGTATAACAATTATTACAATTCCACCAACATTTGTTGTCAAATTAATCACCATTTTAAAAAAAAATACTAATAAAAAATACTAATGGCTGTCGGTCTATTCAGTAATGGCCAAAGCTAGAGGGTTAACTTTGCTATCCTCTCTAAAGTAATCAAATTGAATATCATTATACAAACAAATCATCCTACTAGACTTCCATTAACATTTTTTCCAGAGCTTATATTAAGGATCAATTTACGAGTATTATTTAACTAGCTTTTTAAAATTTATTAATAAGAGATTTTAAATAATTTTAATTTTGATAAAATATTTTTAATATGATTTTAATATATTATTAATAATAATGATACGTGCATAACTATTTATACAACCATATGTAGTTGGTAAATATTAGCTATTAAAAATAAGTATTTTATCAAATACTTTAAATATTATGCTTTTAAATTAAATTAAGTATAAGCGCAACTGTTACAAACATTTTGTGTGATTATTATTAAAAATATATATATATATTTCTAAGGTATTCCCAAAGTATTCACTCTTATATTAAATTTAATTTGTATTAAGAATTCAATGAACATGGAACAAAAAGGACAATATTTTTAACATCAAAGACCAAAATTCTTCAATTAATTTCAATCTTCAATCTTGCCTGCTTTCGTTTGTTGAAATTTTTGGAGTGAAGCAAAATTCATTTTGGAAAGCTAAATGTACACAAGGAAAAGTCCTACAAATCTATATCTACTTTCTTATGAGTAACTTGCAATTTCCTAGCAATTTGCAATGACAATGACCATATGTATTTTTTTTTCTTTTTTTTGTTTGGGGAATCATCGGAAATCCCGTTGCCAAATCATTTCTTCTGGGCTTAAAAAAAGTAGGTAAAACCCTCGATTGTCCTAGACTCTTATAAGAAACGCATGTCCTCGATTAGAATGCAGGACCTCAATATGAGATTCTGAACCCTACACCATCAAGACACGCCCCTTATAGACCATATTCATTTCTCTTAACCCATATAATATTAGTCAAATTTAAAAGTTCTGTCCACTTCAATTTAAATTTTTTAAAAAAAAAATTGGAAGAAAACAAAAGAAACCAATAACAATAATAAAGCATGAATAGGGTTTTACCTAACTAAAATTAAATTCCCAAAAGTTGTTCCATTTTGTCAAATGAATCATTATTTTACAATTATTTAATGAACCCAAAGTTTTTAAAACCAGAACTTAAAATAAATGTGAATAAAAACAGTCAACTAAAATAATTTTGCATGAATAGGGTATTACCTAACTAAAATTATATTACGAAAAGAAGTTCCATTTTGTCAAATGGATTGTGATTTTAGAATTATTTAATGAACCCAAAGTTTTTGAAAACAGAACTAAAATGAATGTGAATAAAAACAGTCAACTAAAATAATTTTGCATGATCGGGATTGTTTCCTATTTTTTTTGTCGTAAATAAAAACAGAACTAAAATAATAATCAACTACATATATATGTGGACACATGTATGTGTTTGACTCAGCTTCCACTGTACATATCATCTACAAAACGTCACAAGCCTTATATCAGCATGATGATATCACACGATTCATTGATTTTGAAAAAGATTCATTTATTTATATATATATATATATATATATATATATATATATATATATATTTTATGTACTTGATTTTTTAAGCATATGAGGTGGGGGGAGGCCTTCAAATTTTTTTAAAAGAAAAATTTGATACAAAACGCCATTGTAAGACATGGGAAAAGTAGCAGAAGAAAGTTTTATTGATGAGTTGCCACTGCATGAAACCTCCATTAACAAAAGCCCAAATGGTCAGCAATGGCAGCTGCAAATCATCACCACCACTGAATCAAGAAATGGTTTCTCTGAAGATGATCGCCTTCTCTTGGAGCTTAATCCACTTGATGCTTGGCTCCCTATTACGGAATCAAGAAATGGAAATATTTTTTCTGCAGTGTTTCATCTAATCTCTTCAGGAATCGGATTCCAAGCCCTTTTACTTCCTGTTGCATTTGCCGCACTTGGTTGGTAAGCTCAGAAGTTTCAGAATTCTGAAAAAAAAAAAAATTATTTTTCTAAGCAAATTCTGAACAAATTTCAATGGATACAGGACATGGGGAATCATATGTTTATTGATAGCATTTGCATGGCAACTTTACACCGTTTGGGTTCTTGTCATACTGGCTGAATCAATCCCGGGAACTCGCTATAGCAGATATCTCCATCTTGCCATAGCTGCATTTGGTTAGTACATATAAAAACATCAAACGCAGATATTTGCACGTTTTAAAAGTTATATTTAAAGTTAAATTGTGTGTTTACTATAATACCATATTGAATTATAGTTAAATAATGCAATCTAATTTTTCTGATTAAATCATGAGAGCCTAATAGGATTTCGTTTGTTTCTGTAATTTCTTGTTGAAACACAGCTCTGTTGGTCTATTTATAGTGTTGTGATTTGAAGATTTTGAATGCGTGATCAGAAGAATTTTCATGTGTTTTTATAATTTACATTTTACATCTAAAATTTTAGTCAGTATATTAATTTACATATAAAAATTGAAGTCATAATATTAATTTACACCTAAAAAATATAAATTTATATCAAGACTCAAACTTTGAATGTTCATGCATAAGTGAATCTTTGATAACTTTTTGTGCATCTCCAGGTCCAAAGCTAGGGAAATTAC